>JABCMJ010022717.1:0-11544 GCA_014822125.1 Arbutus unedo | reverse complement strand
CAAGAGTGAGAGAGAAGAAGAAAAATGAAAGTTAGTTTTTTTTATTGTGTGAATGAGATCAATCCTTTATATAGACTTGAGTTGTGTCTTTTCAAAAGGACACAACTCTAGATGAAACAACTTTAAGTGAAAAGTCACTAATTCAAATGGTGTCTCTTGAAGAAATACTTGTTAATAAAATAATTTAATTAAAATGAGTTTTAAAACTTAAATAATTCCAACAAATCCGAGTGAACATTCAAATGAAGGTACTCTTAATAGGTTGAAGACCATATCGACAAACCTTCCATCTTGAAAATATGGTATCTTGTCTAGGTAAAATCTTGGAAATCATACATTTATTTTTATATCTTCCAACTACTTTATCGTCTACATTGATTTCATGTTTCTGTAAAATATTTACACGGATTATTTCTGAATTAGAACTAGAATCCCTTTTTTAAAGAGGAGAAAAATTAGTCCAATATTTAAAACTAGATTTGGAAAATTCAAATTGCACAATATTTTTCTTATAGATTGCTATATAAAATAGATTAAACGGCAGAAAAATTTGGTATTTCTTTGTTTAGCTACCCCATAATGCTGTCAATGCTAGATTAGTTTTCCAATTCATGATACTCTTTCATTGGCCTAAAATTAAAGATGGAGATCCTGTGTAGCCTATCTCCCATATCAACACAAAAGGAACTATAGTTATAAAGTCCTGACTTCACAAAATTATGAAACAGAAAGGACCAAATTGTCACGGAAGGAAAACTGGAAGGGACTCTCTCTGCAATTGACAAGGACCATCGTCGTTTTTCTCTATGGGCTGGGCTTTCTGGCCCATGGTGAGTCGTGAAAATTCGATCCAAGGTCGTTTTGCTTAGAGGCCCCACTTAAATCGACTAGGACTCCTCTATCTAATCCTCTCTCCCAAGAAACTGACACGCGTCATTAGGATAACCAGTCCCCGCCCCAAATATCAACCTTCGCTCCACCCTCATCAAAAAATCGTTTGCCAAAGGCCAAAACATTCAACAAAAATCCTTCTCCTTCTCCTTCTCTCTCTCTCTCTTTCTCTCTCTCTCTCTCTCACACACACACACACGCACAGAGAGACTCGCTCACTGCTTCGTTCCATGGTGGTGAACTGTTAGTCAGTTCATCGCGCTCGCACACCCAAACGTCATGAACGCGAGAGCGCTTCTCATCTCTTTCCCCTCCGATTTCCATTTGTCACCAAAGTACAACTTTCCGCCCGAGATTTCGGTTTCGAGAAGAATTTCCTGCAATTTTCGGTTTCGTTTTCTCTCTCCACAGCGCGCCGGAGTTGATCATGTTTCATTTTCTAAAGGTCCGGTTCGGAGGGGAATTGGGAAAGTATGGGCGGGAGTTAAATCGGAGCAGTACGACGTGGCTGACTCGGCGCCCCCGACGGTAAAATTCCAGGACGCCGACGTTGGGTTCAATAGGGAGGGTGACGATGTTGATGGCGAATTGGACAGTGCGGTTCCGTGGTGGGAAGAGTTCCCTAAGCGTTGGGTGATCGTAGTCCTCTGCTTCTCGGCATTCCTACTCTGCAACATGGATAGAGTAAGCTTTTACTACCTGATATTAGGGGTGTTCATCCATAATGGTGCTTACTGTTTGATGTCCTTTTTAATTAATTTGTTTAGTTTTGGTTCCAAATATGCTCAATAATGGTTAAATCCAGAAAGAGAACTGGTAGTCAATATAAGAATCACGACAAAGAAACATTCTAAGAAACAGTTGAGGCCATAGCTGTTTTATTTTGTTAATGAAGCTTCCTTAGAGATAAGAGGTGAACTGTGAGAACTGATCAAGCTATATACCCATTTTGATTTTCCTTTTATTTTAGGTTATCTAATCAATGTGAATATCGTTCTCAATCTTGTTTTTGTTTTGGGTGAGAGAATAGGAACTTAGGTTAATCGGTTTTCCAAGTATTGTGCTATAAATAGTAATTGAAGTGAATAGCAGAAGGGTTATATAATTTATGGGACTTAGGACCGCATGCATCCGTGTTTCGGTGTCCTTAGAATGTAAAATAGATTTGAGGAGAAGGTCTCTAACGAGACAATACTTTTGTACTTGCTGGTGATTAACAGTACCTGTGAGACGCTGCTAGTCTGTTGTTTAATCAGATGATTTTTGATAGGTAAACATGAGCATTGCCATACTTCCGATGTCACAAGAGTTCAACTGGAATTCATCAACAGTTGGTTTGATACAATCTTCATTTTTCTGGGGCTACCTTCTCACCCAGGTAACGTAAGATCTTTGCCTGATTTCATTTTGAATCATCTGACTGATAGCTTTCGGTTCTTTGAGCATATCTTTAAGTGATATTAAGTTTCTCACTTATCACTTGTGGTGTTACATCTACAGTAATTAGAGTGATATAAGAGAAAAAAAAACGTTCAGTTTTTTAGAATTTTAGAATAACTGGTCATTTTTGTTAAGACATTCAGATGTCATGACCATCACTTGGTGTATATTTTTTGCACAAGTTTGTTTTTGTCTTCTAATTTTGTGATGATAAGCTCAGATTGCTGGAGGTATTTGGGCGGACACGGTCGGTGGAAAGAAGGTGTTGGCATTTGGTGTGGTGTGGTGGTCTATTGCCACAGCTCTAACACCCGTTGCTGCGAAGCTGGGTTTGCCATTCTTACTCGTGGTTCGTGCATTCATGGGAATTGGTGAGGTTGGGTCTTGAAACTCCTTTCTACGTTTATTTTCTTCCCTTCTTTATTCCTTAGAATAGAACATGAAAAACGTAGATCTTGCACAAAAGAAAATACTGAAGAACATTTAAAAAATTAAAAATGGGGAGATCTGCTAATAAAAATGCCTCAATGTTGCACTTATACCTGCATCCGTAATTTCAACTGGAGATTTGTCTTAGACGGTTTAACTTGTTCACCTTAAAATAACTCTGTCTTATGATGGTTTGAATTGTCTTATGTTCTGTTTCTCCTTTTTCAGGGTGTTGCCATGCCAGCTATGAATAATCTCCTATCAAAGTGGGTTCCTGTAGCAGAGAGGAGTAGATCCTTGGCCCTAGTATATAGTGGAATGTACCTTGGATCTGTTACTGGCCTGGCATTTTCACCATTTCTGATACACGAGTATGGGTGGCCATCAGTCTTTTACTCTTTTGGTTCTCTAGGCACCGTTTGGGTTGCATTGTGGCTAAGTAAGGTAACTTTTTAGTTTTCATAACCTTTTTCCTCCGTAGCTGATTAATTGTTTTATATTTATTTCTGGTTTTCTGCATAAATGGTATTCTAGTGCTTCACTTCTTGAGTTTTGCTGTAGGCACACAGTTCGCCTCTTGAAGATCCTCAACTACGGCCTGAAGAAAAGAAGCTAATTCTCAGGAATAGCGTATCAAAGGAGCCTGTTAAATCAATACCCTGGAGATTAATCTTGTCAAAATCGCCTGTGTGGGCCTTAATAGTGTGTCACTTTTGTCACAATTGGGGGACATTTATTCTTCTAACATGGATGCCTACATACTATAACCAGGTAATGTTTATATGCATTGTAATTGTATTCGCTTGTCTAAGTTGAGCCCTTGAAATAATGTAGCAAGTTTACAGCAGCAATTTCTTCAGAGAATGATGTTTGCTGATCATACTTGAGCACTGTAAACATCAATATTACATCGCTACTTTCCCGCGTCTAATCAAAACCATCCTCAAATAAACCCCAAAGGGATAATATTGCCAGTAACAGGAAGGTAAACGTCAGAAGGAAAACCAAGACACAAGTTACAGAGCCAGAACACCTAAACCTAGTCCTGTTTTTTTCTCTTTATTTGGTACTGTTTTCAGCTCTACTGATTATAGGCAAGCTGTGTTGAGAGAATCTTTCTTTCTTTCAGAGGTGTTGGCAATTGACCTAGGTCTTGGGTACTATGAACTACAAAGGCATTTTTGTCATGCATGTGTTTATCTTTCTGTCCAATTTCTACTATCTTGTGACTTCTGGTTGGATCATATTGCCTGCTAAAACTATGATCTACTCTTATCCTTGTAGTTTGTAGCAATGTTAAGAGTGGACATTAAACATTTCATAAAAAATAAAAACTGATGCTGCCAAGCCCGCCATGGCTTTGACAGTCGAAATAAAAGCAATTTTGGAGAAATGGTATTGACTGGAGAGCATTTGCCTTTAAATTCTTCCATAGGTCTTGAAGTTCAATCTCACGGAGTCTGGGCTCTTATGCGTACTTCCCTGGCTTACGATGGCATTTTCTGCAAACTTCGGTGGGTGGATTGCAGACACACTTGTGACCAAGGGTTTGTCTGTGACCGTCGTTCGAAAGGTACAGCTCATTTCTAGTATTTTATGATAGCTTATGCAAATTGAATGATTCTGTGTTGTAAAGATTCATTTTCACTTCTTGCAGTTTTGGAAGTTGTGTAGTCTCGGAATTGCTGAAATATATTCTTTAATTTTCCTTGCAGATCATGCAGAGCATTGGATTTCTTGGGCCTGCTTTTTTTCTAACTCAGTTGAGCCATATTAATTCTCCTGCAATGGCTGTCTTGTGCATGGCATGCAGTCAGGTCTGCTTTTACTTCCAAAACTAGAAAGATAATATTAGCCGTAGTTTGACCTGCTGTCTTTTCCTTCTCAAAAGATCTTACCTTGTAGGTCTGCTTAAGGTGCCACAACTTACCCGCAACTTTTTGATTTGTAAGAGCGTATAACAATTTCAAGATGCTCAGTTCTCAAACACGCTGTTTCCTTTTACGCCACAATTTACAGGCAACTTTTTGATTGCCAAGAGCGTATGACAGTTTCAAGATGCTCAGTTCTCAAACACAGACTATCTCCTTTAACCATATACTTCATCTCTTCTCTCATAACAAGGTCATTTGTCCAGGCAATCCCTCTACACAAAAACAGATATGAAGTAAAATTTTAGAATCTCTTGCTTTGCGTTGTCAGAATCTGAAAGCCCCATCCATTGATCATATTATCTTTTCGTCATTTTCGAGAGCAGTGCCATAACTTGTGTTTAGAGATGATCCTAGTTTTGAAAGACAACAAGAGCAAATTCTTAATTATTATTCCTTGATTAATTAACATTGTTTCAGCATGGTCTGCACAACAGATCAACTCTTTTGATTTCCCTAACCCAGAAAAGTGCTCTCTAGGGAGAATCCACAAGCAACATCCATGGGCTGTTTTTCTTGTACTTCTGATTCTTCATATAGTCCAGAATCTTGTATTTTCATTTTGCTATTTGCCTTCCTTCTTAAGGGGCTTTGCTATGATTGTGCAAAATCCGTAGTCGTAACGTACCAAGAGGCAAATAGTCCCTACCCTAGTGTTAGCAAGTCTGCATCTTTATTTTTACTTCATTGTATTTAGAATCTTAATCTGTAACCTCCTTGACTATTGTGCAAAATTGTGTAGTCCAAATAAAAGAAAATCCAACACAAATTCTTTGCAAAGTTGTTTACCTTCACATCTAGACAGGTTTCTGATCAATGGTTCAATTCTTCTGGCTAAAATTATTATTTTTTATTATTTCAAATTGGTGACCAATTCTTTGTTCATGTTTCTCCTTAAAAACAGGGGACCGATGCATTCTCACAGTCTGGTTTGTACTCAAACCATCAAGATATTGCCCCTCGATATTCGGTGGGTATTACATTTCTTCTTTGCTTCTCTTTTGATCTCTTTCATGTCCTGCTTATAAAATCTACTTCTAGGAATAGTGATACTGTGCGAGTCCTCTGGGTTTCAAATGGTTTGCTTGAACTTCATACTGTCACTCTTAACAAGGTCCAGGATGAATTGCTAAGAATACCCAGTACTTTTCCTCTTAAGGCTGGTTTTGGCTCGTGGATATAAGGAGAGTTTTGTGGATGAAAAAAAAAGAAAAAAGAGATCCGTGAAGCTAGTTTTTCATCTCTTTCCACCCTGCAAATCACTTCAACAAATCTAAGATCCAAAGCGTAAGCACAGAATAAGGAATAAGCTACTTTTTGTTTCTGACATTTTATTTAATTCTGCAGGGGGTGTTGCTCGGTCTATCCAATACTGCTGGAGTTCTGGCAGGTGTTTTTGGAACAGCAGCAACTGGTTATATCTTGCAACATGGTATGTCTCCTATTTCATCTTTTTAATGATGTCAAATGTAATCAATAGATATACATATTACATATATTTGTTACGCTTCTGAATTCTCGAGTTTAGTTCTGATCTGTAGACTGATCATTTTTCAGTCTCTTTTATGTGAACCAATCTGCTGCAGAGCATAACTCTGACCCGGTTGTGCTTGGACTTACCCCTGCCCTGTTTTGGCAAAACAATCTCACACTGCAGGCCTTCCAAGATTAGGGTATAGCTGATAGTGTTGCTAATGGTCCAGCAAAGCATATATTGCTGTTTATCGTAGTTTAAGAGTATAAAGAATCCGAACAAGTAATTGTTGAGATTGTGTGGGAATATCCACTTAGAATTTTAAAGATAGACTTTGAAAACATATTTATTCCAACTCAAAGGGAGAAATGCAGTGGAGTATGATGTGTATCATGCACGTGAATTTATGGTATGTTCATCTCTTGCCAAAACCAAGTCATTTATGGATATACCTGGAGGCCTGTGCAGATTCAGTCTAGCCTCCTTTTCGCTCAATTTAAAAGAAATTAAGGTATCCCTACACAGATGCATATAGCCCCCTAATGGGTATAACTATGAGCTATTAAGTCAAAATTTAGTACCGCAAAGTGACATGGCATTGGTTCTTTAGTCTTAGTCTTATGCTACATGTTTGAGTATATTTGGTGGGAAAATTGGTCTTATGTGGATCTTTCAAGAGCTTTTTCATTATAAAATTAGCATATTAGCCATGCGTAATTATTGCATGTTTCAACTGATCAGGCAATCTGAATTCAAGTTGTTGTTAGGGTTTCACCTAAATGAAGTGCATGTGTGTACATGTGTAATTCTGATTGGAGTTGTAGTCCTGATGTTGGGTTATCTTGGTGATGACCATAGTTGGTAAAAAGCACCAGTTTAGTAAATGTATTGGTTAAGCTACCACATGAATGTGGCCAATTCATGTATAGTAATAGTGATTCTCAACAAAGAAAAGAAAGAGTACAGAAATAGTGCATTTAGATTCCCTTGTGATGTAAATTGAGATGCCATCTCCTTCGTGTTTTCTCAACCATATATTTTATCCCCTGTACACTAGCTATATCTCTTCCTAGGCTAATTTACACTGATATTTCAGGTTCTTGGGATGATGTCTTCAAGGTTTCAGTTGGGCTCTATCTGGCTGGAACAGTGATCTGGAACCTTTTTTCTACCGGCGAGAAAATAATAGACTAAAAGTCATAGGAATAGCTCACGAGGATGCAGAAAATCAGACTTTCTCACGTCCAAGCCAGAAGTCGAAACAAGGGAAATTGATAGAAGTAGATGATTTGATTGGGAGAAGAGGGGAGTTCATTTATTTCATTGTCAGGCTTAAGAAGTGGTGGAATTTTTTCAAACACCGCGCAGAGAGCTCTGAAGCAGAACGACAATGGCTTGTTGCAATCCCACGCCATCTCATTGAGGGGAGGATAAATATGTAAAAATAACATTTTGACACGACCTGTACATGTCATGATAAATACCAACACACCAATTTGTAAGTCTCATTATAGTTTCTCTTTTTAATGTAATATTCTAAAAGGCTTTCCTCTATGGACCAAAAAGGGTAAATTCTGCGGAACAGCCCTGTTCTTATTTGGACATAGACATTACAATCCGAATTTAGGCTACACAACAGAACCTTTTTAGCTGACTGATATACCCTTCTATAGACCACCAGAGAACACAAATTTAACCACCCAAACAATACACAGATTTTCTTAAACTGTATACTCGAACTTGTAAACATAAATCAAATGACCAATATGCCCTTTCACGCAGCAATTAAATTCCCAATCTTCCCATGCACAATTGACGAAATAGGGTAAAAAAACAAAAAAAAAGTTTTAAAAGACAAATATGCCCTCCCCCTATGCTGACGTGGCAGCTACAAGCTTGCGAGGATGCAAATACACAAGAAGACCATTCTTCATAAACAGAGTGAGAGACATCTTCTGCTCAACCCGGTGACCGGGAACCGGGAACAACCGGTACTTCAACAGCACTGCCGAAGCCACGGATTTCATTTGCAAATAAGCCAAGTCCTTTCCCAAACAAGTCCTTGGACCGGCATTAAACGCCACAAACTTGTACCCATCCTTGGGCGGTTCGAACCGGTCCCCTTCCTCCGACAACCATCGCTCCGGTTTAAACTCCAAACAGTCCTCCCCCCATATAGTCTTCATCCTCCCAACGGAATAAATCGAGTACGTCACCGTGGACCCCGCCGGCACGTGGGTCCCGTCCGGCAAAACGTCGTTGGATATGACGTACTTGAAATCCTCTGGCACCGACGGATACAACCTCAAAGTCTCCGCCAATGTGGCTTTTAGATAAATCAATTTATCCGCTTCGTCGAAAACAAGCGGGTCTTCAACCCACGCCCGTGGGTCTTTACCACGGGTCTCTGTTAAAACCGTTGTGATTTCATTGATTATTTTCTCTTCGACCCGTTTGTTGTTCATGACTAGCCAGAAAAACCAGCTCATGGCGACGGATGACGTGTCACGGCCGGCGAGGACGAAGTTGAGCGCGATCCGTTTGAGGACGGAATTCGGAAAGGAATTTCCGTCGACGTCTCGCTTCTTCATGAATCGAGATAAGAGATCGTCCGACGGAGTTTCCTTCCGGCTTTCAAGAGCATCAGTCATGTAATTTTCAACAACTTTAAGGCTTTCCTTCAATCTCAATTCGGCTCCGAACCCGAATATCTTCTTCAACCGCCATAGAAAACCCGGGTAGAGTAACCTTTGGAGAGTAGCCTCCGTGGCGGAATCAAACGCGTTTGCAAACGGGTTTTCGGGAAAGTCCAGTGATAACGTTTCCGGGTCTTTACCGAATGTGAGTCCGCAGATGTTATCGAAGGTTAGGCGAAGTAGCAGATCCTGTAAATCTACTGGGGCTTTTTCTTCAGAAGCTTTCTCTAAAATGCGCCAGAGGCGTGTTTTAATAGTCCGGCTCACCCACCGAGCCATGGCTTGTCGGAGAGTCCGGGTCGTGAACTCAAGCGCGGCGGTTTTGCGCTGGATCAGCCACGTCTCGCCGTCGCTGTTGAAAATGCCTTGACCTAAGAGGTCGTGGAATGCGGTTTGCCATGTGGGACCCTTCGGGTAGTTGTCGAACCGGGTTCTGAGAACATGCTCAATGTTCTTGGGGTGGCAGGTGACTGTATAAAACCCTTGTCTACGTGCGAGAAAAGGAATGCAAATGGTGGACGTTTGGTAGGTGCCGCCGGTTGAGCGGAGGTTTCCGGCCATCCAGTCGTGGAATCGTCTCCGGTTGAGGTAAAGAACAGGAAGACTTCCGACGAGAGGCCAGACTTTTGGGCCTGTGAGTTTACGGGCGAGGTGGTAGAACCAAAGGAGGTATACTGACGTAGCGGCCACCACGGTAAAGAGGAGGAGTTGGGTTTCCATGGGGGTGGCGGCCACGCCGGTGGTGAGTTTTAGTGAGAGAGAGAAAATAAAGTTGTTTCTAGGAGTTATTTGTTGCAGCAGCGAAGCGAGTATGAGAGAGAAGTGAGGAGAAGACTAGTGGATATATAGAGAGTGAAGATTGTGAGAAAGGATTAGGAGAGATTTGGTGGGAAAATTGTGTGAATTCATTTTTGGAGGGTCACTGTTTGGTTGATAGCAACCTCTTTGTTGAAAAAAAAAAACCCATGCAAATATCTTCGTGATGGGGGATGGTTGGTCCCAATCGGTGAAGAACATTCTCCCAACCCATTCCCCAAATTAGAAATTTTAAATATTATTCATCCAATTTTTTTTATAATCGAAATTTCGGTCCGCTTAAGTTATGTTTTACTTGTTATCGATTAGTCTTCGTGATCGTAAAATTAACGATCGGATAAACCTTTAATTGTCTCATATTGTAGTTGTCAAAATTCCACCTCATAATATTTAAGTTTACAGTTCGTTTCAATTTTCATTCGAGCAATTCCTTGTGGTTAATATTATTCGTAACTTAATAAGTAGTATACACAGCCTATGGGTGTATCATACAAATGTTACACTTTTTTTTTTGCATGTTAATTATATTTTTGATATTTCTAATGATTTTTTGGTTAGTTTTAAATGAGTGTACTTTAGAATTATATGATAAACGTTATTTTCGTATATGATACGTATATTTTTAATGAATGGTATGCATTCTTCTTTTTATGAATTAGTTACTTGTTTTTATGATACGTATTTTTTTTATTGAAATTACAAATAAAAGTGTATGGTACACCCTAAAATGAGCATGCTATTTTCGGTGAGAAATTATATGGTTTGAGAAAAAAATTTCCAAAAATATTCTCGAATTCAAAATCAAAAGTTATGATTCATTTAGATTTTGAAAGCTTATATACTTAAATAAATCTATATCATTTATTTTAAATTTTGAGATATTTTTGAAATTTTTTTTCTGAATCCTTAGACTTTCTCATTTTCGATTGGTTACACATTACTTTGGTATTAGTTATTCATTATTTTGTTTTGATTATGTATTTCTTTGTTAACCAAATATTTTTGATGTTATAACATAGATTTCTCCTAAAAAAATTTGTTAGCCAAAAATATAGAAATGAGGCTACATTTCTACTTCGTATAGTTTTATCTATATAAAATAACAATTTTTCCACTTCCCTCAAATAAAAAAGATAATTTTCACACTTTTTTGTCCATTTGCACTATTTTTTTGTTCTTGTTATACAAAATTATTGAAATATTCTTCTATTAAATAATTCTTATTTCTCTTTTGTATTTAAATAAAAAGTATTTTAATAATTTTGTACAATAGAAAAAAAGGAATGAAAATCATTTCCCAAGAATAAATAAATATAGTTGCAATTTTACCATGATTCGAGAAGCACGATCTCTATTTGGCCTCTGTTTTTAATTTTTTTGTTTTTATTCAATTTCTTTTACATTTATTAATTTTGCATCAATTATTTTATATATTATTAGTTCTTCTAGACGAAAAAAAATTTAAAAATATAAAATTACAGTCAAAAGTTAAAAAAACACTAAAAACAAAAAAATAAAACCAGAACATGGGTGAGTCTGTTTTTACTTATTTTTCATTTTTTCTGTAAAAAAATAGCTTTTTGGGTATAATTTTTACTGAAACTATTTTGTATTTTTTGAGGAAGAAAAATATGATAAATATGAATATGTAGATGTTATTATCGTAATTAATAATAATATTTGCATAAATAAAAGAAAGATGTGAAAGGGGATAAATTAAATATGGATAGGAAAGAAATGACCAAATTTTATCCCTCTCTAGGCAGATAAAATTGATATTCAGAATCTAAAGTCGTTAACAAATTCTGAATATAACAACCCAAAAATAGGGATGACAACGGGACGGATCGAGAACGAATATCACTGT
>JABCMJ010022705.1:0-19815 GCA_014822125.1 Arbutus unedo | reverse complement strand
AACCCCCCCCCCCCCCCCCCCCCCCTCGCGCGCGACGATGCGTGAAATAGGGATGGAGTTCAAAAAATGTAACATCTATGATAACAAATATTTTTTTGGAAATTGGGTCAAAAAATTTATACCCCTTTTGATTGGGAGCATAGCCAACAAACACACATTTTGTGGCTCGGGGTTCAAGTTCTCCTTGATTATGACTATGAATATGAACAAAAACGGTACAACCAAATATCTTTAGTGCTAAAGTAGAGAAAGTTGAGTGGTTGGATAATACTTATGAAAAATATCAAAAGGTGTTTCAAAGCTTAAAACCTTAATAGGCGTTCTGTTTATGAGATGTGTAGAAGTAAGAACGACGTCACCCCAAAGATATTTACTTACCTGATTGGTAAAAAGCAATGCCCGAGCCACTGCCAATTAGTGTTGGTTTTTGCTTTTAGCCAAACCATTTTGTTGCGGAGTGTTGGCACAAGAGTTTTGATGAACAATTATTTTTTCAAGAAAAAATTGGCCCAACATGTTTTTGAAATGTTCTCGACCATTATCACTCCTCAATATTTGAATATTTTTTTAAAATTGTGTTTGTACCATGGTGTAAAATTTTTTGAAAATTGTTTCCACTTCAGATTTTTCCTCCATCAAATAAACCCAACTTAATCTCATGTGATCATTAATAAAGGTTACAAATTATTTTTTGTCAGAATACGTAGATGTTTTACGTGGCCCCCACATATTACTGTGAATCACAGTACATGGTGTAGTTGGTTTGTAAGTTTGGGTGGGGAAGGATGCACGATGGTGTTTAGCAAACTAACAAACTTCACATTGAAAACAAGATGGACTCTTATTCCGCAATATAAATACTGAAAACTAGGATGGCCTAACCTATAATGACATAACATAATATCATTATTTTTGGAAACAGAAACAGAATTTAAGCGAGTACTTTGACATTGTCTACTCGAGTTAGGTCCATCGTCAAAATAATGGAGTCCCATCTTTTTCCTTAGAATTGCCAATCATCCTTCCTGTGGTCTATTCCTGAAACTTACAATAAGAAAAGTAGAAATTAGCTTGACATTGATGATCAAAGGTAATTTTACTAATGGACAACAAACTACAAGACAAATCGGGAGCGTGGAGCACATCATTGAGGGTTAACAACGGAGTGAGTTTGATAGTTTCTATCCTGGCAATTACTGAGAGTGAACCATTTGCAATTTTGACCTTTTTATTGCCTGCATACGAACGATAGGATGAAAACAATTTGGAGCAACCAGTCATATGATTAGTTGCGCTAGAATCAATTATCCAAGAATGAACATAGTTAGGAATAACACCTAAAAACGCAGTAGCAAGAGAATTACCCTTCTGTACCAAAGAATCAAGTAGCTTGTATATTTTATAGGCTGCTTGAAGTCTTAAATTCTTTTTTTTTCAGTTAGTTGTTCCCAGGCCGGGTTTATGCCCCCACAGCGAGTTCGGTTAAACTATTGGGAGTGATGCCGCTCAAGGGGTCAAATGATAGAAGTTTATTAATGAAGTTTGCAATTTGCTCTGTGTTTGTTCCATCTTCTAGGGCTGACTTGGAATTCATGAATCCAAAACTAAAGGAATTGGAGGAATCAAGGCAAACCCTGAAAACCCAAAATGGGACAAAGTCCCTCACATTGCCCAAGTTTCTTCATTTATAGATGATGAATGTGAATTGAAAGCCTGAATTTACCACACCTCATGTTTAGATTGGTACTACTTTAGTGTTTTGTGGAAGTATCTCATTCGTAGGTACTTTTTTGGATTGCTCATTATTTGTTAACTAAGTAATCCTTCATCTCAAGCTTTCTTTGGGTTTGTCTTGATTGCTTATTTGTGGGCCTGTTGAACTTGTAATTTTGCTAAAATTTTGTTTCACCTCATTTTTGGTAGTTGAGTGCGGAAGTGAGATGTGTTTTCATATTCTCCTTGTTACAGGTTTATGCCAAAGGTTCTTTTGCATTAAATGAAGGTGGCCCGGAATTCTATTGTGGTGACACTCAAAGGCAACATGAAAAAGATTTATCCTATTATGTGGCCCTTGGTTCAGATAATTCTTGGTATCTGTTCACAGAGAAGTGGGTCAAAAATGTGTATAAAACAGGCTTCCCTAATGTTGCCTTGGCTCATGGCGATTCTTTGCCTCGAGAGATTATGAGGATGCTACTTGACAAGGAGGAAATGCAATGGCAGAAACTAGTGAATTCTGAACTTGGTGGTTTATGGTGCATGGACGGATCTCTAGACACATGGTCTTGGAGCTTAAATGTGCCTGTGTTGAATAGTCTTTCTGAAGATGATGAGGTAAGCATAGCTGCGGTAGCATAGTGCACCTTTTATATTGCAGAAGTATGATGGCTAGAATGTTTATCCTTATTCAATGTCATCGGGGCATAGTATACCCTTTTGAAAGCTCATTTGGATCTCATGTTGCAACCGCCCCTATTTATGTTCAAAGCATTTGCAAAAAGCATTTACATTGTGGTTTGTGCCATGGGAAGATGGTTTTTAATGTCTAACTGTCGCTCTTCTCACTTTTATTCTGATGTATGTTGCATCCATGCTCGACTACACATATTATTCATAGTTCATAGTAAGGCTAGTACTATGACTTGACAACAACCTACGACATTTTGTGATTCGTTCATACAGAAGCACACACTAGCACAAGACACATAAAAAGTGGTTGTTCTTATGTGTTTAAATTTGGGGAAGCTCAATATGGCACCTCATTTCACGTAGGAGCATGACCTGAAGTCATTAACACTGAAGTCATGGTCTGTTTTTGTCCTGAGTTTTTGCTTTCCGGAGGCCATATGGTTTTTGTTTCTTAAATCCAAAACCTTTTATTGAAAATAAAATCAGTGAGTGACATGCTTTTATAATTGTTAGGTTCAACAATTTTCACAAGCATACCATACTGTAGTAGAATGTTATAGGGACCAAAGGAATAAAGTTGCACGCTTGAAGAAAAAGATTTCCCGTACAGAAGGCTTTAAAGAATATAAGAAGATTGTACATATGGCCAAGTATACAGAAGAAAAAATTCGACGCCTGGAGGCTAGATCAAAGCGCTTGATTAGTCGAATAGAGCAAATTGAGCCATCTGGCTGGAAGGAGTTTGTGAAGGTAATGCAAGCAACTTTTTCTACTACTTATAGTATTTGTTGACATTCAAATACTTCATATTTCTAGTGATATTTTGGAGTATAGGTTTATATGACAGTTTTGCCCTCTATGTACGTTTGAAGAATACTCATTGAAATGTGTAACATGATACTTCAACAATAATGCGTTTTTAGTTTATCTGTTCAAGCCAAATACCAAATACTTCTTCTCCATAAAGAATGATATCAACTTTGATAAGTTCGTAAATCATCAATATCTGTCTGTTGGGTAAAAGGAATATAGTGGTCCTACGTTATTGCTTAAGGAATGAAAATGAAGAATTATGTTATTTTAGCTGGGTTGACTTATGAAATACAGTCTCGATTAAGTGACTGTATCCTTTAAGCATGCCTATATATTTATTTTGTTGTCTCTTGAGTAGGATGCCAGTCATTCTATTGTCAACCAATTCTTGTTATTCATTGTTTAGTGCAAAGTCTTGTTATAGTATGAAATCCAATGACCTTGCATTTGTGTTGTATGATCAAGATTGCGAAAGTTTAGTTTGCTTAAACAGACTTGCAAGAGAGTGACGGACTAGTTATTCTAACAGAAGAACCTAAAAGAATTACATGATTAAACTGGGCAACTGGAACTGTATACATTGGGTTAATGTGATTTTGAAAATGTTTGTCAGGTTAGCAATGTCATACATGAAGCAAGGGCATTGGATATCAATACACAAATGATATTTCCGCTTGGTGAAACTGCAGCTGCAATTCGAGGAGAGAATGAACTCTGGCTTGCGATGGTTCTTCGAAATAAAATCTTGCTAGATCTAAAGCCTGCACAGCTTGCTGCTGTTTGTGGAAGTTTAGTTTCTGAAGGGATTAAAGTTCGTCCTTCTAAAAATAACAGGTCATCTATGTTTGAGATTTCGGGAACTTTGTTGCTTTTTTTTTTTTTTCTGTGGATATGATAAGACTCCAAAGCATATTAGAAGGTCATGCAATAACTGGGATGCTGGGGAGTTTAGAAGTGTTATTCAAGTTGAATGAGTAAATTGAGGCATGTCCAGTATTTCGACGCCCAAAGTCTTTTTGACTGTATTTGCTGACTTAAAGAGGACCGAATGACTTGGAAATATACAAGGGAATCTGCTTCCCGAAATCAAATAAGCTCTCTTACAAGTATAATTGAGGCATCATAAAGTTTCTTGGGTATCAGGCCATGTCAAATCTGTTTGTTTGTACGCACATCTAAAGAAATGAAAACAAGATTAGTTTACCTAATTCATGGCCATATTTGTGCGAGATTTTATTGTCTCATACTCAATTGCCAATGTTTTCTCAAATTCCATGTGGGAAAGCTAACTCGATAAGGGCCAGGTTAATTTTTTGGAGTCATCCAATCATCTTAAAGTAATGTAAACCAACCGAAACTAAACAAAGCCATGTGTTTCCCATCTATATTTGGGTCTCAATCAAGTGGCATCTAACCCTCTTGGTTTGAATTTTCTCATCCATATGTAGGATTGTAAATTGACAATTGGTGCTAAAATGTTCAGAAAATAATTCAGCTGAAATCATAATGTAGAGTTGTATGTGTGGTGTTACTAGTAAATGATCTACGGGGGCAACTCACGAGTGACTGGAAGATAAAATAAGAGGAAGTCGATATGAAATGGCCCTGTGCATCATAGATGAATTAATGCGTTTGTAAGTGAGTGATTAAAAGTGATTAGGTTGACATTGATATATTAAACTTACCTGAGGATATGATCACGAAAGGAACCAACGAGAGAATGGGTGCATGTATCCTGCTTGTTATTGTCATATATTGGTGGAGTCATCTCCATGTTACCTATGACCAATAGAATCTCTGGAAAAAGCAGGAGAGCACCATCAGCAAATGCATTCATGTTTAACTAGTTGCTTGATATCCATTCAACTCATTTTAGAAATTGATTTTATGAAGCCTGTGATTCCAATTCATTATCTGCAGCTATATGTATGAGCCTTCCAATACCGTAATAAAAGTCGTCAACTTTTTGGACGAACAAAGGAGCTCTCTTCTAAGACTTCAGGAAAAGCACAATGTGACGGTAAGTCATTATTTCTGGTTTTATTTGGGTAAAGCATGTACGATCACTATGAGCATGTTTGTTGTTTGCAGAAATCGTGCTGTTTGGATAGCCAATTTTCGGGCATAGTAGAAGCCTGGGCTTCTGGATTAACTTGGAGGGAAATTATGATGGATTGTGCTATGGATGAAGGAGACTTAGCTCGCCTCTTACGAAGAACTATGGATTTATTAGCTCAGGTTGGACACATAGTTACACATGTATATGTATCTACTTCTTAGGTGTTGACTAGATATGCAAGAAATTGATACACTGCTTTTTTTTTTTCCTTTCTTTTTCTATCAATTTGTAGTGAAATCATCTGCATAATGTTAGCTTTCACAATTTGTAGGTTCCTAAATTGCCTGATATCGATCCATTGCTGAAAAGCAATGCAATGACCGCTTCCAACGTCATGGACCGCCCACCAATAAGCGAACTTGCTGGATGATAATTAAAGACATCCAAGGCATACATATGTGTGGGAAAATCCCCTTCTTTGAGAATCAGGTAATATATCTACTTTATTTGAACTCCAGCAATCCATCTCATATCTTGCACTTCACAGTTTTCTGACAAAAACATTGGAAGAAGACATATAGCACATATTTCGAAGAATACACATTGAGATGGTGTAAGTGGATAAGTGCTTTTGCGGTGATGCTTGATCAAGTCCTACTTGGCGAAAATGAGAATAAATATCTAAAAGAACATGGTATATAGAGGTGCATTTAGGAGGAGAGTTCTAACAACTGCCAACAAAATGATTAGGTACTTAGTTCTGCAGAACATATAGTGAAGACTGCTGTATAATGAAGAGTGTTAAGTTTAGGATGGTTAACTGTAATTAGATTAGGATTAGGTTTAGTTTCCCTACGTAAATAGAAGAATAGATTAGTTAGAGTTATAGTTAGGTCTCTTTTTTACTTGTATAAATATTACGCATGATGAATAGAAAAAATATTCTGGGTTATTAAACTTAACATGGTAATCAAAGCGGGACAAAAAACCCTAGCCGTCACCCACCATCAAACCCTAGCCACCATCGTCGGAATCCGGCACCGCAGTCGCCGTTGGTCAGTGCGTTTGCTGCTGAGCGTTGTCGCTCTCTCTCTATCTCTCATTCTCTCTGGCTATCTCTGTCCAGAACCAGTCTTCGGCGACCACTGGTTTCACCGGCGCCTAGTCCAGTCTAGTCCAGTTTCTGGCAACTACCAGTTTTCAGTTTCTGGCCAGTTTTCATATTCGATTTTCGCTCTCCGACGACCCTCTGTTTTCTGGTTTCCAGCGACCACTGCATACAGCCGCCGCCACCGCAGCCCTCAGCTGCGACCGTCGCCGCTTGAATCCGCCGCCCTCAGCGCCTCTTGATTCTCCTAACGTTTGAGGAGCCGCCCAACACTACTGATCTGCCGATTAGATCAGATGCCGAACACCGCTGCTTAGATCCGCCACTGCCCTCAGCACCTCCTGGTTCTCCGATCGTCGTCCACTGATTGTCAGATTGCTGGACTAGGCCATTATCGTCCTCCACTGATTGTCAGATTGCTAGACCAGGCCACTCATCCAGATCGCTCGCTTAATGCTCACTGCCTTCCCACAGCATGCTCAGCACCCTGATCCAGTCGACCAGAATCCAGTCTTCTGCTCTTCCATTCCGCTGCCTTGCTCTGCATTGCTAGATCCTTATTCGGCCACCTTCAGACGCTGCTAACACCCTAGCTAGTCTCCTTTTTTGTGAGTATTTGTATTACGATATGGCTGAGGATCCAAAAATTATTCCTCTAACCACTATGATCGGCTCTTCAACAACGCTCCTTTGGATATTTGTTCTCTCAAATTGGATGGTTCTAACTATTTGCCTTGGTCTCGCACTTTCACATTATCCATTGAAGCCAGAGGCATGTCAGAGTTCATTGAAGGCCCTGTTCTCCCACCTGATAAAAGTGAGCCTATTGCTCTTAAATGGTTCAAATCTCAGCAATCATTAGTCATAACTTGGTTATTTACTTCTATGCAGGCTGAGATTCGCCATACCTTTCTACTCCTTGATACACCATATACAATTTGGACTACTGTGGTCCAAACCTACTTGCAATAAGGTAATAATACACAGTGTTTTGAGTTGAGAAAGCGATTTCGTATGTTGGACCAACACCATCACCCTGTCACTATATATTATGCAAAGTTGAGTGGAGTATGGCAGGAGTTCGATTATTATCAAAATTTTCAAGTTGTTTGTACTGTTGATGTTGCCACTTGGTTAAAAAGGTTGGAGAAAGAGCGCGTATATGACTTTCTTGCTAGCCTAGATATGGAATATGATCAGATACGCGTTTAGATGTTGGTTCGTGTTTCGTTTCCGTCTTTGAGAGAGGCTTACGCCATTATCCAGTAGGAGGAGAGTTGGAGGGGTGCTATAGTGCATATTCCTCCTTCTGATCATTCTGCCTTGCTTGCCACCCCTTCCTCGGGTGGTAAGTCTCCATCTAGTGCTAGCCGCGGGCCTCTTGATCGGAAGTCTCTCAAGTGTAACTATTGCAATAACGCCGGTCATACTCGCGATTTTTGTTAGAAGTTACATGGTCGCCCCTCCCGTGGGCGAGGGGGCGGACGTGGTGGTCGTGGTCGTAGCTCCGGGTGTTCTCAAATCCAAGCCCATGTTTCGGAATCAATTACTGCCATCTTGCCTAAATCTGGGTTCAGTAGTGGGGCATCTTCAGATCATATTAGTGGTTTGTCTTGGGGGAAAATACAAGCTCTTCGGCGCCTTATGGTTCGGGTTGATTGTCCATCTACTATAGTTTTCGCTTTCACCTCATCCAATTTTGCTCACGCAAGTATCTTAATTAGTGCACTTACTGTCACTTCTTTTGTTCCATGGATTATAGATTCAGGTGCTTTTGATTATAGGACAGGTTGTTCTTCCGTATTTAATTTTTACTCTACTTGCTCTGGTAAGGATAAGGTCAGAATAGCCGATAGATCCGTCTTTGCTATCTCAGGAAAATGTTCCGTTCGCTATTCTCTCTCTTTGTTTTTCTCTTCTGTTCTCTATATTTCCAATTTTGCTACTAACCTTCTGTCTGTTAGTAGTTTTACCCATTCTGCAAACTGTTCAATAATTTTTTCACTACTTATTGTGTTTTTCAGGAACTAAATACGGGAAAGGTGATTAGCAGTGGTAAAGCACATGACGACCTATATTTCTTGGATCTTACACCTATATCTCAAATTAGCTCCAGAAAAAGGAATTTTGTTTTCTAATTATAGTCACTTACGTTTGAAGGCATTCACTGATGTCGATTGCACTGGTTCTGTGGATAATAAATATTCTACTTCTAGCTACTGTACTATTCTTGGGGGAAATTTGATTATTTGGCGAAATATGAAGCAATCAGTGGTTGTCAGGTCTAGCGCAGAAGCTGAGTATTGAGTTATGGCTCATGGAGTTGGTGAGCTCTTGTGGTTCCAAATCTTATTACGTTTAGGAATGCCTAATAATGGTCCGATGAAACTCTACCGTGGCAACAAAGTTACCATAAGTATTGCTCACAATCTTGTTCAACATGACAGAACGAAACATATTGAGATTGACACACTTTATTAAGGAAAAACTGAGTAATGGGTTGATATGTATTCCTTTTGTGAGATCTGAAGATCAATTAGCCGATATCTTCACGAAAAGGTTGAGCAGTAAGAGTTTTCACCCCATTATGTTTAAGTTGGGCCTGATTGATATTTTCGTACCAACTTAAAGGGGAGTGTTAAGTTTAGGACTATTAACTATAATTAGATTAGGATTAGGTTTAGTTTCCCTATGTAAATAGAAGAATAGATCAGTTAGAGTTATAGTTAGTTAGGTCTCTTTTTTACTTGTATAAATATTGCGCATGATGAATAAAAAAAATATTCTGGTTATTAAACTTAACAAAGAGTTATATTTGTTAGACATTACAATTCCTTGTCTGTCTTATTAATTTTAGCAGTATTTAACGGAATCTCATTTCTGCGGACGAGATTCTCTCCCATCAGATGTGTCATAAACATACCTTATGTGCTGCTAATGTGCTGGCATTGGAGAGACTGACAGATTGTGGAAACGGGACCTGAATTGGTAACATGCACCTCTGTGCTGCTTGAAGAGTTGCATGAAGGTAAGATCTTATGTTGAATACTCTTGCTTGCTTGATAATAACTTATCGTGAAGACATACTAAATAGAAGCTTCCTAAATCCAAAAAATAATAGTAGAGTATGTTACATTGTTGAACTTTAGGTGAAGAAGAGAGAGAGAGAGAGAGAGAGAGAGAGAGATGTAATATACTCTACTGTTGAACCGACGGGGGTTAAATCATCTCTCTCTCTCGTTGGTTACAGCTTTTGGTCATTTAAAGCAGATTAATAGAGCTAACCCTTTTTTCATAGCATTGAGCAATGCTTGATCCTCAATACCTGTTTCAGACCGTTGAAAATAATAATTAAAGTAGTTTATTTTTCATGAATAGTCAACTGCCTCTCTGACAACTCTGATGACACATTCAAAGCTTCGAACATCAATTCATTAACTTTCACTGATTGCAGCAAGCCGCAGCTACAAATATACTGTGGATGGAGGTTATCAAAGTGAATTCAAGTTATTGGCATATCTTCAGATGTTTTACTGACCCTTTGAAAAGGATGAGCCATCTCTTTTTTTCTTCACTTTAAAGATGCAGTAATATTTCTTCTAGCTAGTCTCAAATTATGGCAGCATCTGTAGCCCCGACGGGTTTCTGTGTTTCCGTGATGGATTAGCAGAAACTGTTTCATAGATATAATGGACGCGATGGCAATATGAAAGCACTTTTGATTTTGATTTTTCACGCCACATTCTATCATCTCTTATGCCATGCTTGGAAAACTTAAACTTGGTTCTTTGTATCATGGCACTCTCAACTCAGTCAGTTCAGACATCACTACGGGAATGTATAGAGACTGCATGCTTTGTAGTTTATTCTAGTAGTCCTTGTAGGTTGGTTGAAGTTTCACTTTTGTGTTTATTTTTTGAAATGCCTCGATTTTGACCATCAATTTATATTTTTATATCAATCAAGGACAATCGTTAACGAACGTTTAAAAATTTAACAGAAAAATCAAATGCTAACTTCTTTCAAGGGTATTGTGGTAATTTGATATTTTTTTATTATTTTCTGCACACTCTTTTTCTCTTTCTCTCAGTTTGGTCCCTATTGTTTCTGTTTTGGCTTTTTTTTTCATACCTTTTCCTCTCTCTCTCTCACACACACATTTCTCAAAAAACATCAAACGAAAATGGAAGGTTTCTTTTATTTTTTGTCAATTTGCTCAAAAGCTAGCAAACGAAGAAGAAAATCGATCAGATCCCACCACAACCACCACAAAAACACACACAAACACACAAATGGCGCATTTCAATTTGAAATCCTTTGTGTTAATTTTTTCTTCATTTTTTGAACCCAATTGGCAAAATAATATGGAGTGGTATTGTACAAATACAACAGAAATCAAACCCAACAATCTGATTCTGGGGCAAATCCAACTGAAATTGGAAATCTCTTCTGCCAGCGACCGGATAGGCGAGGGTGCCATGTAGAGAACACACTCACATGCAAAGAACACAACACGCAAAAAACAGAACACACACATGCAGAGAACACACTCACCTAATGAATAATCCAAAAAACAACCATTGTAATTCAAACCCAACAGGTGTTTTCACCCATTTGGTATCTGGTGAGATTCCAAGAGAATTGTAGGTAAGACTAATAACATAATATTATTCCACCCATGGAGCAAAATTTCACAATCTACGCTAACAACCACTGTAATTTACGTCTCCCTTCCTCCCAAGACATGTCGCCAACGAAATTTCGTTCAATTTGATTATTTTTATTGAATCTAAGCAAAAAAATGATGGGATTTGAGAACGAAGAAGAAGCCCAAGTACTTCAAACTCTTATAGTTGGAGAAAACTTTAAATTTCTCACCATATAAATAATACCGCCAAATTTTCAAAACAAAGACCATGGATGCAAGCTCCAAATTATGAGTTGGATAATTCTGTTCGTGGGTCTTCAATTGTCTCAATCCATACGCCACTAGTCTACCCCTTTGCATTAGCACGCACCTCAATCCTTCCCTCGAAGCATCACAATACATAGCATAATTGGCTCCCCGTTCAGGTACAATCAAAATCGGTGCACTAGTCAAACGCTACTTCAATTCCTCAAAGGCTACTTCACAAGTATCATCCCACACAAAGAACGGCCCCTTATGAGTCAAATGAGTCATGGGAGCTGCTAGCCGAGAGAAATCAAGGACGAAGCGTTGTTTGTGTCCAGTTAAGCCCAAAAGGCTACGAATTTCGAATACGTTCTTCGGTTGTTGCCAACTTATAACAGATTCAATCTTCTCCGGATCCGCGGACACACCACTCATTGAAACCACATGCCCCAAAAATTTCACCTTGGATAACCAAAACTCACACTTATTAAGTTTGGTGTACAATCGATGCTACCTCAAAAGCTCCAAAATGATGGCGAGATGGGATTTCTGCTTCTCCTCAGATGGTAAATAGATTAAAATATCATCAACAAAAATGACAACAAACCGGTCAAGGTACTGGCGAAAAACATGGTTCATGAGGTCCATGAATGTTGTCAGTGTATTGGTCAATCCAAATGGCATAACTACGAACTCAAAGTGTCCATAACACGTCTGAAAGGTAGTCTTCAAAATATCCTCATTTCAAACTCTCAACTGGTGATAGCCCGATTTCAAGTCAATCTTCGAAAAGCATGTTGCGCTCCATAGTTGATCAAATAAATCATCAATCCTTGGCATTAGATAGTTAAGCTTCTGACGGTGACACGATTAAGCTTCCAATTATCAATACCCAAACGCAAAGAACCATCATTCTTTTGTGCAAACAAGGCTGGTGTTCCTCGTGTTGACATACTAAGATAGATCAATCCCAAATCTTACAACTCTTGCGACTATGTTTTCAACTCTTTCAACTCAATCGGTGCAAAATGGTAAGGGAGCATAAAAATAGGAATAGTACCTGAGTGCAATTCTATTGTGAACTTAACCTCTCTCTCTAGAGGTAAACCAGGTAACTCTTCCGAAAATACATCCGAAAAATCACAAACCACCTTCGACAACTCTCCATGTGCGAATACCTCCTCATCAAGAGTCAAGCTTGCCAACAAAGCATAGACCGAATCCTACTCTCGAGATTCACATAAATAAGGCTCTAAAGGCTCCCGACGCTCTCCAAAGAACTTGAAGCAATCGCCTTTGGGCGAACACATATGGATTCGGCATTTGAAACAATCAATGATAGCATAGAAAGTAGAGAACCAATCCATACCCAGAATAACATCGAAACCAGACATCTCTAACAAAATGAAATCAAAAGTGAAGCAATGATCAATGATAGTGAGTTCGCAATCTCTACAAATACAAAGAAGTGGTGATTTTCCTCCAAGAGTCATCTCAACAAATAACGGCGATTCAAACAAATTAGTTTCAACTCCAAAGCACGTGCAAAAGGTGCAGTAATAAAAGAATGAGATGCTTCAGAATCAAATAAAACTTTCGCAAATGAGTTAAACAAGATTAAAATACCCCTCACAATCGAAGCCTTTAGAGTTTGTGAAGAAGATGGTTCAATAGTAGACGTGATATTGAAAACCCTCCCTTGGGTATGCTGAGCCTGCGCACAGCCACCTCGTTGTCAAGAACCTAGTGTAGGTGTTGAAGAACCCGCACCCTTACCAACTTGGGAATCTTGAACTGAAGTATTCTATCTAAAATGGGACTGTTGCTGCCTTTGGGCACCCGTAAACTGCTGCTGCTGTCCATGGCCCTGTCCTGGCTGCTAAATAGACCCTGCCTCACTACGTGTACCCATCCTCTTGGGATAACTCCTAGCCACGAATAACAAACCTTCGACTACACTATATATTGATTATAGACATGGCCGGGTTGGTTGCACCAGTGGCACATAACAGGTGGTCTCAAGGTGTTGCTCCTAGAATCAGAGAGAGTAGGTGGCCTAAGATTTGAGTGGCCTTGTGGAGACTAAAATTGCTTTCTTTATCGCTCTTGCCCTTGACTCCCGGAGCTCCCAGAAGGTGATGAATGACCGGGTTGGTTGCATTAGTGGCACACTTGACTGCCTCGGCTCCCAAACTCTAGAACCTTCTTGTGCCTCCTTAGGCAACTCTACAGTCCTTGCATACTCGATAATATCAACAAAATTCATCTTGTGCTGGCTTACCACAAGTCTCTTCATAGAGTGAAGACCCCTATCAAAATGACGGCACTTGCGATCTTCCAAAGCCACTAGCTCCGGCGCAAAGCGGAATAAGGTCTAAAACCTTGCAGCATATTCTGACACCATCATAGTCCCTTGCTCCAACCTCTCAAACTATTGATGCAATTGCTCATGATAGGATTTAGAAAAATATTGGTTCTCGAAAAGAACCTCAAACTCTGCCAATGTCACATCCTCAACATTTGGTTCATCCACTCTAGCCATTTGCCAAGAGGCCCTTCATGCATCCTTCCTCGCTTTAAAGATCAACTCCCATTATTCATTTGCCTCCCCAATCAATTAACACGTCACAATAAAGACTCGAAGGTCATCTTCCACAATCCTTAAAGACTTGAACAATTTACATATCTTGGAGAGGCAATGGTTGGCCGTGAGAAAGTCACCACCCTTTCCGCTGAATAAAGGAGGGTTAAGATGGTGAAACTCCCTTATCGCATCTATTTCCCGATCACTAGTATTGGTTCTAGTGGCTTGATTCAGCAAATTGACCTCGGTAAGCGCCGCCACAAGCTCCCTTGCGAACGCACTTCAAACAACCTATGGTTCGACATTCTGTTCCACTTCCTCATGAAATTTCTCCCTGCGCGAGATCTCTTTCTGTTGATTTACAACATCCTTTAATGGTATCTCTTGATAATAGCCTCGGCCTTGGCCTCAAGGTCCACCCAATCTCACCCCACATCTCAGAGGCATAATGCTATAACAATAAAAATAACAGGACCAAAGTCAAATAGTTATTGCCATCACAAGGCCTATATCAATCAGGAATCCCTAACAAGGGTCAACAATCTCATATAGTCCTACTTATGTGCTATGCAATGCCAATGCATGTTATGCACACAAGCACACACAAACCATGTCTAAATGCAGTGAATTTTAAACCCAATGAGACTAAAAGCCTCCCCACGATCTCAAGGTATTCTAACTTACGCTCTTGTACCAAGTTGTCACGTCCTCAATTTTCCTTAAGTTCAAATATATCAAATTACTACTTAAAACCTCACGAATACTCAAACCATTCCCAAAATAACTTAAGACAAGTGTATATCTGAAATCCATAGAAGCAATGGTTTCAAAATAGGTCATCAATACGTCAAAAAGGACATTCACAATGTTCAAGTGTAAAGATACATCAAATATTACATAGTCAAAACAGATTTATATTACATCTTTTCAAAAAGAACCAAAAGATGCAAAATAACTCTAAGTTTGAGTCCACAAAAGATGCACGCAATCATGCAATACTATGCCCATCAATCTACTGCCCGGAATTTGTACCTAAAATGAAAGAAGGGGTGAGCTACAAGCCCAGTAGAAAAATCGATACCAATGTACATATGTATCGTGAATATGACATAAGAGAATGAGTCATACAAATTTAGGAGAATTAACATAAGTAATGAATGTAATACATCAATTTAAAAAGAACAAGAATGGGCATATAAATTGTCAGTTAACAATGCGGCACATTGAATAAGCACCAAAGTCTCATTCCAACATAACTATGAGGATGATATCACCATTTTCTTGGCACGTTCCTGAAAGGTCTAGTGCATTCTGAGCATTCGCAGAGGAGTCTAGTACATTTCCACGGTTACAATCATCATCCAATTGTTATCGCTTAATGAACCACAATGTGAATATTACCATAATTTGCTCTAACGAGTCTGTGATGGGTTAATCATGCATGAGTTCTCAGAAATATAATGAAATGCATCTAACAATGGCCCAAAACCATAACTAAAGCCTTCTAAATAAATACCAAAATTTTCATAATTTGGCAAGGTCGCTCGAGCGAGCTGGAGACTGCTCAAGTGGTCTAAAAATTCTAGTAAGCTAAAAATCACCGTCTGACAGCTGTTTGACCACCACTCGAGCGGTGTCTAAATTTGTAAAGGTCGCTCGAGCGAGCTCGAGGTTGCTCGAGCGGTTGGGTCAATTTTGGGTTTTTCTGGCAGATCAAGAACACGAGTGAACACCAAATTTTCTACTCTAATATGATGAAATCTTGCATATCAACTACATTTAACACTCACACACACATATATTAGGCATTACGTCCCTGCCACAAGATTTAGATGATGGATTTGAAGAAGAATGATGAAGACCTAGCCTTGGTTGACCTCTAGAATTGAGTCCTCTCTTCCCAGGCTTCGAGCCGACGATCCACCTCTGGATATGCATTGAGCACGCCAAGAATACTCAATAGCTCAAAGGAATTTGGTATTGGTTGGTGGTATATCA
The DNA here is from genome assembly GCA_014822125.1 of Arbutus unedo. Taxonomy (NCBI): domain Eukaryota; kingdom Viridiplantae; phylum Streptophyta; class Magnoliopsida; order Ericales; family Ericaceae; genus Arbutus; species Arbutus unedo. The sequence continues at coordinate 3,950 of JABCMJ010022705.1, read as the reverse complement.
AAAAACCTTAGAGAGAAGGAGGAGAGAGCCAAGAGAGAAGGAGGAACTTGAGATTTTTGGGGTATTCTACCAAAAAATCTAAAGGAAATCGGGTATATAGGTGTAAAAGGACCTTAATACCCCTAGTCTCACTAAATTAGCTCAGCCAAGTCCCTTGGGTCACTTACTAACTTACACAGGCCCAAATTTAATATCCCACGACAATATAACTCACTAATAAACGTTGCGAACATTAATTAAAAGGAAAAAATTTTCAGTTCCTCACATTATGACAACACAAAATAGGCATGATCGCAATTATAGAATTACCCAGTCGACTACCTAGGCCAAGAATTTATTACATCAGATGAATCCTCATCCACTCCCTAATCTCAATCTCAATGTTCATATCATCATTTCCTAGCACTTTTCCATTGGAGTCTAGTACATTCCTAACATTCTCGAAGGAGTCTAGTACATTCCTAGCATTTCCGAAGGAGTTTAGTTCATTCCTATCATTCTCGAAGGAGTCTAGTACGTACAATGTGGTGTGGTCATTGTTTCACCCGTTATTGTTCACCATCTCGCAATGCAATCACTTCTATAATAATAAATAACAACTCTATGAAATCATAAACAGGTATTCAATCTCATAACCATAATTTAAGATTCTAAACAATGGACTAAAGCCATTATTAAACCATTCGTAAGGCAATCCCAAAAGTCCGTACCCACATAGGCATAGTCGCTCGAGCGAGAGCGACCCAAATTCAAGTGGGAGCCGCTGGTAAGTTGCTGGATATGTCATTGGAGCAGCTTCCAATTTTCACATGTTGTTGGAGCAAGGTGAAGTTTGCTCAAGCGACCTTGGTGATTTCTGGGTTTTTCAGGCGGATTGAGAACTCGAACGAAAATGAAAATTTCTACTCTAACACTTCCAAATCAAGCATTTCAACTCCAAGGACCTTCACTAAACACATAAATAAGGTATAATGTCCCTACCTCAAGGTTTAGGAGATGAATTTTGAAGAAGATGGTGAAAGCCGAGCTTGAATGGCCTTTAGAAATCAAATCCTCTCTCCTCAGGCTTCAACTTGGTGATCCACCTCCGGATATCCCTAGATCATGTCAAGAACCTTGTATATCTCAAAGGAATTTGAAGGGGATGAAGAAAATTGGTGGCGTTGGTAGAGAGAAGGGAGAGTGAACTAGAGAGAGACAAAGGGCTTTAGATTTTTGGGAACATCTCTACCAAAAATCTAATTTGGAAAAGTTATAGGGAGGGTCAAAGGACTTCAATGCCCTTGTGTCACTAGATTAACCAAAAATAAGCCCCTCGGGTCAAGTCCCAACCTACCCGAGCTTGATTTGAATATTCTACAACGATGATACACATTAATTGAAGTCTCGAATCTTAATTTGGGTCCTCACATCCTCCTTCCTAAAAGGAATTTCATCCACGAAATTAAATCAAAATGTGTCGACATAGGACATAGATACTTGTCCAATCAATCCAATGCATCAAATAGCTTCGTATATCTGGCTCATGCATAAACAATGCTCAATGAGTCCAAACATAACGAGGCACAAAAAGTTTAGGACATTGGATGACACATATATATAAGTACATTACAACAATGCCGAAAAGCATACAATAAAGTGACTAAACAAGTCCAAGAGATATCGACAGTAAACAATGTAAATGCATGTCAACGACAATAATAGCCACATAATCAAGTTCAAGGAGGGAAACTTACTATGATCATGATGCAAACAAATGCGGATATTTCTCCCGAACTTCGTCCTCTCGCTCCCATGTTGATCCCTCTTTGCCTTGATTTTTCCATAATACTCACACCAAAGAGATTGTCGTACCCCTTGGCACTTGCTCATGGGAATCAAGAATAGCTACCGGTTCCTCTTCATAGGATGCATCAGCCACTATGTTAAGTTCGGACCATTCAAGCACATACGATGGATCTGACTTGTACTTCCTCAACATCGACATATGGAACACGTCGTGAATACCCGATAGTCTTGGCAGTAAAGCCAAACAACATGCTACATTCCCAATCCTCTCGATAATGTCGAATGGTCCAATATATCACGGTGAAAGCTTTCTTTTTTGCCCAAAATGTGATAGGCCTCATCGTGGTGATACCTTCAAGAACACGTGATCTACCACCTCGAATGTCAATGGACGGCGACGATGGTAAACCTAGTTCTTTTGTCGGATTTGAATGGTGAGTAATCTCTAACGAATCACTATGATATGCTCGGTGGACCTCTCTTGGGCGGGCAAAAGTCATTGGCGAATTAATCTCATACTATCAGTAGTCTCCATAATCAAGTCTGGTCCCACAATGGTCGTCTCTCCCAATCAGTCCAACACATAGGTAACCTATACGGTTTCCCATACAAGGCCTCATATGGTGCCGTCTCGATACTAGATTGGTAGCTATTATTTTATGCGAATTCAACAAGTGGTAAGTGATCCTCCCAAGTACCCCGAAAGTCGAAAATACAAGCACAGAGCATATCTTTTAGTATTTGAATCATCTGCTCAGATTGTCCATCCATTTAAGGGTGGTAAAATGTACTAAATAAAAGGTTTGTAACGAGTGCAACTTGCAAGCTCTGTAAAAAACGTGTAGTAAATCGCGGATCTCGGTCAAATACAATCGACATAGGAATCCCGTGAAGTCGAATGATCTCACGAATGAACAAGCGGCTAACCTTCTCAATAGAGCCGGTCACTCAAATCAGTATGAAGTGTGCAGACTTAGTCAAGTGATCTACAATCACCCAAATAACATCATGTGCCCTCGGTGACCTTAGCAACCCCAAAACAAAGTCCATCGTAATATTCTCTCGCAATGGTTGCAACTCCCCTGCGGGTTGTTGATGCTTGGCTTTTACTTGTTGGCATGTAAGACACTTAGACACAAAGGTCACTACGTCCCGCTTCATCCTAGGCAACCAAAACTGTCGATGCAAGTCGTGATTAATTTTGTCCCCTCCTAGATGAACGGCTAATGGTGAATGATGAAACTTTCTCAAAATATCCTCCAAACACGAAATAGGCACAAATAACTTTTCTTGAAAGTGTAGACTCTGATCAGTGTGTATCATCCATCCATATCTAGCATTGCCACTAAACAATTTCTACACAACTGATCTATGTCTTCATCGTGTAGTTGGGTGTCAACCACTCGAGTAGATAGAGTCGACTGAACTATCAAATTGCACAAAGTCACCCCTTCCCTAACCTCCTCAAAACATGACGCATAAAGCCCCAAGTCTTGAACCGCTTTCCATTCATGTATGGATCACTAGACTAGCCAAGTGCATTGGTTTTCTACTCAAAGAATCTGCTACCACGTTGGCTTTCTCCGGGTGATATTGTAAGTTAAAGTCATAATCCTCAATATACGCCATCCATCGGCATTGTTGCAGATTCAACTCTTTTTGATAGAACAAGTACTTCAAACTTCTCACCGAACAAATAATGCCGCCATATCTTCAAATCAAAGACCATGATTGCAAGCTCTAAATCACGAGTGGGATAATTTCGCTCATGGGTCTTCAATTGTCGTGACCCATACGCCACCACTCTATCCCCTTGCATCAACACATACCCTAATCCTTCCCCTGAAGCATTACAATACATGGCATAACTGGCTCCTTGTTCAGGCGCTGTAAAGGCCCAGAAATTTTCGTAAATTTATACGATAAAAAGGGTCGTAAATTGATCCATACTTGTAAATTGAGTATCTAGATATGTTTGAGGTGTAGAGGGAAGTGAAAAAGGGGTGTGGAATCATCTGGTCAGGCCTTGGAACCATCTGGTCAGGTCTGGAGACCTTCCAGTCAGATCTGGAAATTTTGGACAGAAGACAGATCTGACCGGTCAGGCTATCGGTCAGGCATCGGTCAGATTTGGCCTGACTAGTCAGATGTTCCAGTCAGAT
>JABCMJ010022701.1:0-29558 GCA_014822125.1 Arbutus unedo | reverse complement strand
AATTAAATATATATTTATAGTATATAAGTGTGTGTACACACACACAATTTTTAATATATGTGTGTGTGTGTGTATATATACACAAGTATATATTAAAGGTAGTGGAAGGGTATTTTGGTCATTTTTTAGCTAAGGTGGATATATTAGTTAGCCTTAGATAGAGAGAATGCCTTAAAATAAGGCAATGGTGAATATATTAGTTAGCTCCATTGCCAATTAACACATGCTCCAAAAATTTGCCAATCAACATCTTATAGGTGGGTCCATTCTTAACTAAGACATACCTTAGCTAAGACACTATCCAATCACCCCTTCATGTTTAATAAGCTTGCAATGACTATTTTATAATTTTCCCTAGGCTCTAATTCAATCACACCCCCACCCCCCCCCCCCCCCCCCCCCCCCCAAATAATAATCTCAAAACAGTTAGAATAATCTCGTGAACCACGTGTTATTGCCCCTTTGGTAGACCTCACCAACCTATCATTTTCCCTGATTTGTTTTCTGGTTCTTTTGCTTGTAAAAGACGTCCAAAGCGCTTTTTAATATTCCTTTGGAAAAAAAAAACTTTGGCAATAGTTAGTAATTAGTGCATTTTTTTATAACTCAAGGTCTCATAGCCGGTTTACATCGTTCACTAATAGGAGATCCAACTAAAATCAAATAAAGTCCCGTATAAATATTTACTGCGTTAAAGTGATGGTAAAAAAAAAGATGGGTGAAATTTGAAACCATTACCTAGGGCAAAAAGCATAAAATGCCTACGCCTTGATTTGTCTGTGACTTTATTTGACACTTTTAAATTTTTCCAATCAAAGTAATTTTTGAAAGACAAATCCCTCCGTCTATTAACATTATGAAAAATCCAAGCCAACACTCAGCCTAATAGGATTTCCACTTTAACCCAAAAATATTTAATCCTTCTATTTTGTTGACTCTTTGAGATGGCTGGTAAGAAGCTAATGGCCCATTTGTTTAGGATCTTGGTAAGTGTCTTTAACTAAGAGAGGTCTTAGTTAATATACTCGCGTTATATGTCTAGTGTTTAGTTGAAAAAATTAGACGTCTTAGTTAATATTCCGAATTAAGTCTTAGTTAGGGTCTAAGTTAAAACACCATGGGGGTATTGTTAAATAAGAAGGCCGAATACATATACAATCACAACCTCATGAAATCGTTTTTTGAGAAGGGAGGGTATTCGGTTCATTTATCGCCCTTTTACCAAAAATTATGTTCTTCGTTTTTAGGGCCATTCCTGTCTCTTGAGAAACCATTTTTTAGACGTTTGTTCTCCGAAAAATTGGAGATTCTGGATCTCGATTGTTAGTTTCATACGATCAAGAGGATTTTTCAAACAAAAGATGAATTCGTTTGTTCTTCGATCCTCACTATTCGTGTTCTGAAATCCTCAGAGGTATGTGATACGGTTATTGTTTTGATTGAGCTTCATTTTACCTTTACTAGCGGCCAGGCACATGCGATTTATGTGCACAACAGTTGATCATTCTATTTGATAGTTAGTGAAATATATTGTTTTATTTTTACCCTTATGATTCTTTATGGTTCAAGGAGGTTCAAAAATAATTAGTAATGTATTTTGAGAGCAATTTTAGAGTTGAAAGACACAATGATAATTTAAGAGATATCAAAATAATGCTCTCCATTTATATATATAATAAATAATAGATAGACTATTAGAGTTTGAAAATGATTTTGGAAGTAGGATTTTTCTTGTGTTGTTTTTTAACTGAGTTTTGGTGATGTTGATCGCGGTCTTGATTTATTTCGCTCTGTTTTGCTTGGATTAGGATTTCTTGTTGGTCTATGTTGTTCTCTATAACATTTTGTGGGTTGTATTCCGTTCGGTTTTGCGATTCTAGGTTTTTGGTGTTGCGATTGTTAGTTCTGGATTCTAGATTCTGGCTTCTAGATTTTGTAATTCTAAGTTCTGAATTGTGTTACGTTTTAAGTTTTTAAATTATGGTTTCAATTCAATTTTGTTTTAACGATGTTCAACTAATTTCTGTTTTCGATTTCATAATGACATACACGATTCTTGTGTTTTCACAGTACTAGATTGTTGTGATTTTGGATGTATTCGATTGTTGTGGTTCTATTTTCAATTTCAACTCTGTTAAGTTCAAGTTTTTTAGAGATGGGATGTTCACTACGTTATTGTTTAATTTAGAACTTAATTTTTTCGAATCAATAAACACTGAATGACCATAATTCAGCTGTGATGATCAATACGATTTCAATGCTAAAGGCCAATCGGTATGTTTGGTAGGACATCAAAAAATACAGTCAAGTATGCCCTCATGCCATCAGAATGCGTTTGATAACATATGCATTTGCATTCGTACTGAAATTTAACATATCTTCACGTTGGTGGAAAATGATAATCAATAACACATATGTAATACTATGTTGTATTCGTTGAACGGAACCCTAAGATCTATTTAACTTGGGATGAATGTCAACCCACAAATCCTTGGATATAGTAGTTGTTGTCGCAAAAAATTCAAGATGTATGAAGAAACTCATGCAACATTCATGGCTTATAGAACAAGCAACCATCGAGGTACCCATTCGCCATCCACATGACCCCACCAATGAATGCAATGCCTGCAGTTGTCAAAGTATTGACGGTTGATAATGTTGTCAATCTTGAGTCAAAACCAATTGTTATCTTCATATTTTATCTTTTATTTGGCTTGATAATCGTGTGAATAACATATTAACTTGTTATTGTATTGTAATTTTAAAAAAAAGTTACGTTGTATTAGGACCATTATGAATCTTAATAATTAACGTTAAAATTAGCCAAATGGAAAGAACAAATGAAATATTAAAATTAAACTAATTAGTGAAAATCGCTAGACTTTCAAACATGATAGTTGAAAAACTTTTATAAACATGTTGACTTATAATTTTTGAAATTAATGATTATTCGACTAATTTCAACGTTAATCATCAAACCATATGACAATCTAGTGGGGCGAAAATTAACTTATTGAATTCATAAGAAAGATTTTGACATTACATATGAGTCATTGAATTTCGATTTTACAATGTTATTGCAAACGAAATTAATTATTAGGCACGACAGAAAATAATACAAATGGTTATGCAAATTACACAAATAATTATGCAAAAAAAAAAATATTTAACTTTCACAAGTTTAGTCATAGAAAATAATATTAAAATTTAAAATTACTTTCATTAATAATATTAGCTTATCAAAAAATTAACACAAAATAAATAATAAACTACAATATCATTTAAATTTTAGTAGTAAATTGTACAATTTTATATAGTATTTACAATAATAAATCAAATTCAATACAAGAACAAAATACAAGGGCAATAATGTCAATTAACCCAATATTTGCTTAACAACCTACTTTTATCCACCCATATAACCTACCAACCAATCCAAATCTAAAATAATCTCCCCCCTCTATTATTACAAAATATGACCAAACACCTTCTTAATTAATCACTCTTTTCAAGTCCCCTCTATTATATCCATCGTCTTAATCAAGACATTAAAATTTGTGTCCCCATCCAAACAGGCCGCAAGAGGACAATTTATGGCGGTAAAGTTATTAAATTGTTTTGTAACTAAAATATAGATAAAGTATAATACAGCTTTGCAATGTCATACTACCAAAAAAATAAAAAACCTTTTGGATGAATAAGGGAAGGATATAGGAAATAATAATTAAGTGTTAAAACTGTTGGGAGAATTATAATTATTATTAATGGTGATTAACAAGAAAAACTATTCAAGTCAACGATGTGGTTCTCAAGCCTAATTGTACGAATTCCACACATTGGTGTGGTGATAAGGTGTCTAAATTAAACACCACGTGACTCTGTGTTGAATAACTATTAGATTAAAAAGCATCCAAATGAACCAAGGTTAGCTGAGTTAGCGACCCTTGTACATAGAGCTGCAAATGAGCCCAACCAAGTTTTGGAGTGCTCAAACTCGGCTCATTAACTAAACGAGCCTAAAATTCAAGCGTTAACTCATTTTGTTTATAAACGAGCTGAGCCGAGCCGCACTAAGCTCATTTATTTAACAAACCTCTTTAAACGAACCAAATTTTTACAAACCGAACCGAGCTTTCAAAACTCAAGCCCAGCTCGTTTACGAAACGAGCCAAAATTCAAACTCGAGCTCGGCTTGTTAACTAAACAAACCGAGCCGAGCCCTTACCGAGCCGAGCAAAACTCACAAACAGCTCAGTTTGTTTATAGCCCTACTTATACATCCTCTACTCAAAAAGTCAATGAATCAATTATAGCCGAAAGCAAGATTTTGTTATTAGTTCTCTTGTATAGATGTTTGTTGTCGTTAGTTTATTTCTTCCTCACATGAATTGCAACTATCCAACCGCTTGACATGAAAAAATAAAATAAAATCAAACGAATATCTAAATTACGCAAGCTCACTTATCTTAAACCAATTTTATAGTTCATGAAATACTTAATATAAAACTAACCCCCAAGAGATTGGTCTAGTAATTTAAAGTATAAGACTTAACATATTTGCTCCCTCTTAAAATTTCAAGTTCGAAACCTCTCAAGTATTATCAACTTTTACAGGACTAGTTCACACAAAATTTTACCCCAACTTTAATTGAAACCTCCACTAATGAACGTTAGAATTAATCTACTAAAGATTAATTGAGATATACACAAACTCGCTCAGACACTCTTTTAAGTTATCAAAAAAAATTGTTTAATATAAAATGTTTTTGTCTATATATCGATGACAGCGAGTCCAACATGGCCTTGCTCGGAGCGGGTCATAGGGTTACGACGTAAAAGTTCAAAAAATCCATTTTAATTCCTCATGACTTAGGCCTCTTGTGAATTACCTCCCTTCTTTAATCACCCAACTCTCTCTCTCTCTCTCTCTCTCTCTCTCTCTCTTCCAGAACTCATCTCCACCAACCACCATCATCCACCACAACCTACAGGCCCTATTGACTAATGGACCTATTAAATACAGTTCTCAACTAATGAAGGTGAGGATGAGGGCAATGTTCATATGAGAGAATAAAATTAAATTCCAAATACAGATGGCCATCATCCATATTGACTGTTCCTTGTGGGTCTCTTTGTTTCACTTTCTTCATCTTCATCCTCTCTTACCTTCCTCCGATTGGGACAGGACGGGATGGGATACAAGCGGGTACTAAGAATTGGTACTGGGAGGTTTTCTCAGTGGGACTTGGATTCGGTATGTGCTACAATAATGCGATGACTAGTGTTCGTGTTCTTCGAAAAGGGAAAGAGAGGTGCGATAGATATGTATTGATCTCCAGTATGAGATTTCTCAAAGCAGAATGAGAAGTATGTGGAGAAAAATACCGAAGTCATGCAAATCTACATACATGTAGTGAGAGAGTTGGGTGTGCAATTCACCCCAGAGACGATATTGGGGTTATGTGGTCAAGTATATAAGCGAATGGGGAGGATCTAAAGTTTTATCATTGACAGTCTAATTTACGAAATCCAGTAGTAAATATTTATTATTGGTAATTGCCTTGAAATTATAAATAAAATTAAAATTATAAATCTTGGGGAGAGCGTTCCCTCAGCTCCCCTACATCCATCACAGCTGACGACAATAGAAATCCACGATTCGCACGAGGCCTAAATCACAAGGAGCTAAAATGGACTTTACTAAAAAATTAGTATACCCCTAACCGTATTAGCATCGTAAATAGAAATCCACGTACATAGAAATCCACAATGCACGAGGCCTAGAGCACACTACATGTTGATCAATATGCATTTACGAAGTGACAAAACTAAACTTCGAGAGATTTTTTTTATATTATACTTAAAACCTAATTCCTATCGATGTTTGAAAACCTATTTCCTAACAAATACCACTTCGTCAGGTCCACAAGTCCTTTGCAAATTTTGTTAGCAATCCCTTCATTTTGTATATTGCATTGACCAAATCAAGCTAACGTACGGCCGATCAAAGAGAAAAAAGAAGAAAAGAAAAACCCAAGGGGTTGATGATGATTGTTGACGGTATGAGATTTGTTTCTCACGGTTGAACTAGTTTTGCAAAATTCAGAATCTTGTCCAGACCAACTTAGTTCTGGTCATAAGCGCACACACATTTGATTTACAAAGCAGTCATGCTACGCATCCACATACATCGTTTTTCTTCAGGCCTTTTTTCGTAAAAAAATAATGATAAGAAGGATTTCCACAAAACATATAGTCAAATCAGCGAGGTTGTAGCGTGCATAAAACATGGAACTCAAGGATAGCTTAACTAAACCAGTTGTTGGGTCCACCAATTTCTCAAATTTTCTTGTAGGTTTGAACATGTCTAAATCAAGGTAGAGACGTTTGGGTTATTGAAGTTTTTATATTACGAATGTCCTTATCTAGATCGAAACGTAGACATCGAATTGTGTTGCTATGTCGCTTTCAACTCTGCTCACTCTCTCTCTGTGTTCACCGCAATTTTCATTTACTCGGGTACTTGAAGTAGACTTAAACCCATTTGATTCGGACACAACCTTCGTTGATTTTTTACTCGGGGACTTTCAGTCAACGTAAACCCATTTGATTTGGACACAACCTATGTCAGTTTGGTTTGGTTACTACGTCAAAGGATAGAACCTACCGCATGGTGTAATGAGAATAACAATTTGTATTTATCTGCCATTTCAATATTTGTTCATATAACCACTTTTTCTATTGCTTCTTGACTTTTTAGTAGCTGTATCGATTGATTGACACAGCCTTTTTTATTTCAGTTTGGCTTGGTTTGTCAAATCAAATGATAACACCTTCTGTTTTCTTTTTTTAAATAATCAAGTGACTACCAGCTTTACGCACACCTCAACTTGTGTGCTAGCTTACATAGCCACAAAAGGGAGAAAATAAACATCTTTCGACTCTTATTTTTGCGAGATTTAAGTTGTCTGATGTTTTGACCTTTTCCAGTTCGGATGTTACCCGGAAGAAAAAAAAAATAGTTCAATGAAGCAGAAACTACCCGAGACTAAAAATGAAGCGGGGGCGAAGTGTTGGATTAATATGAAAATCTCCCTTGTTATTTTCTATAAGTTATAAAATAAATAATAAGTACGAGAAATCTGTTGCGGGGTAAGACTTAAATATGAGTTTTTTGTTAAAAAATAGTAGATTATGCTAATTGCTTTGTTGACTCAAAACCCCCCTTTCGAGTTTTGGAAAACCTAAACCTAGAGTATTACCAACGTTTAGAACCAACTTTATCACAGGCTTGAGAGCCAAGTTTGTTTTTATTTTATTTGAAATACTTTTTTGCATATTATTAGTATATACAGGTAGGCACACCATCCCAAATGCCAACATCTTGAGGTAAGCTTTAAATAAAAAAATATAATTCAGAATATTACAACACCGAAAAAGCTAACCAAAAGACTATATACTAGGGTATGTAAATGATAAAGTGATGAGAATAAATTCAAAGTTGATAAACATGCGAGCTACACACTACATCATATAAAATTTAAAGACAAATCTAAGTAATTGCAAGAAAGCATATCAGATCAGATCAAAAGCAAAAAGAAAAGAAGGCAAATAAGCAGACATGAAGCATCTTAATGTCACCTAAAGCATGCATGCATGTATGCTCATACATAAGACATTCTGAGAGCATACAAAGCATTAAATATGACTGCAAACTTGAACAACTAAAGTAAGCACCAGGAATGAAATGAACATAAGCATATATTTTATTCATGCTAAACACGTCAATAAATTTAAATAAAAAAAATTGTAAATGGATATCGTACCTTAGTTGCACAAAGCATGAGAGAATGTGGGGAAGCAGAAGGATATAGAAGAATCTAAGGTTAGGAACTTCTAGAAGAGCGTGTGAGTATAAGTACATATTATATATATAGATGTAGAATGAAAGTTTTAGATACTCTGAAATGTCTTAACTTGTTGCTAGTCCTAACATACGTGTAAATTCGTGATTCTTGTCAACTGCAAAAATTGATTAATTTCAGTTCACACTTTCTAACATCTTATTATCACCAATATTTTCTTCAATTTTCAAATTTAAATGCAGGAGAGTTTCTAACCTAGTTGGGGACAGGCTCTTTTATCGAAGGGAGCAAGCTTCTGAGCAGAGTTTGACTTAGGAGCGCGGTAGAGAGGTACTGAGGTAAGTTGGCCACCCCAATAGGAGGATCCTTATCAGTATATTCAATGTACTATACGGCCAGGCCAAGGCATTATGGACAATGGAGATAGGTCAGGTTTCAAAGGCACTCACTATAGACCTAGTTAACATGGAAACAAAGGTGATAACAGACCCCAACTGATGATCTCTGTTATCTTGTATCTAAGGCCTTCTTTGTTAAGAGATCTTGACTGATGTTTAGGTCCCAAGAAAGAAACACTGGAAAAAAATTAGAACAGCAAAAAATATATCTTTTCCATCCATGTTGCCTGCTAAATGATATGGTCCACATGCAAATGCATCAAAAAATATATCCCCAGATTTCAATGTCCCCATTACTAGAACCTAAAACGTAGGAGGCAAGAATTTCATGCAAAGCAAGATGTCGTGGAGCAGGCATTCTTTACCCATATCAGCAAATAAGACGAGAACCACCATCAGACTGGTCAACAGGCGGTCAACTTCAAGGTGCACCATCTAACTAGGCGCCTAACAGGTCAAGCTGTCCAGAGAATCACCAGCATATAGAGGGAACTCGCCAGAAGATTCAACTCCATATCTTGTTTGCAGAAGAAGAAGAGGAAGGGGGGGGGGGCGGTGGGGGGGTTTGTATTTCCAAAGCAAGCAAACGCTCTTTCACTTGCAGGCCTCACTAGGGGCACAAGTAACCCTTGTCTTGGTTCGTATCATAGAACTGCCAAGAAGTACTCAAAAAGCATTCCGTAGACATTTCAGATATGCAAAACACGTAGAGGCAGTCCCGCCATCCATGGCATATATGTCCCAGAAATCATTACGCAACCATAGAGCATCATATAATGTCTCAGTAAGAACGAAGTGTACATGTAGAATTTACCCCCCCCCCCCCGGGGAAAACCCCATACATGCCTGCCTAGTGATGACGATGGATTCATCTAACTTGAAAATATTAAGGTCATCTCACACTGATGATGACTAAATAGTCTCAAACACGTATAAGTTACTTTCAAACTTCTTCATACCAATTTATTACCTACATAAGGTCCTAATGATATTTAGGATATGTTTCCCCTTCCCTATGCAGGCTAGCAATCAGAAAAAACTAAAACACTTGATTTCAAGAAACTGAAACACATTGTTATAATATAGTACATAATTCCCACCAGAAAGTAATGATATTTGTAGCACACCTTCCTAAAAGTTAATAAGGCTTCCTAGAATAATTGGTTTGATTACCGAACTAACTGGTTGCTTGGATTTCAGAAGCAAACCTCTTGTTATCTGGACAGCACTACTTTGCGTGAAGGCTCGGCATTCATTTTTCCTTTTGAATAGCCAAAAGTTCTGTGCCAGTTGTTTCCACGCCTAACAAAGCAACTCCTACAATTTATTCTCCTAGACGGCCTCTTGGTCCTTATTCTTCTAGAGGGTTCAGCATCCGAAACACTTGGAACCAACAATAGATCATTTTCGACCTCCAAGAAGCTTTCTTCAACTTCTGTCAACCAATCTTTCAATCCTCTAGACAAAGCAATACAGTCTAATGTTTTAACCTTCCATGCCCAATAAATTCTAAAATCAATTTCTGATTAGAACCCAAATGACCATTTCTTCTCTCCTCGCCACCTAACACCACAAAACTTAAGAAAACTACAAGTCAGTTTCCCTGCCTTTTGCTAATGTTCTTAAAAGGAGTTAATCTATCCAAACAGGCGTATGTCACTCACCAACTCATCTGAATTATTCTAAAGATGCCCTGAAGAATCTAATGAAGGTTGATGTAAAAGAGGGTATATCATACAACAAATAGTGTTTATCATGAAACCACATGTTAGCAGAAACATAGGTAAAATGTAGGCCTGTACAAAAGGAAAAGAGTCATGGATTAAGTGATTACCTAGTTGGCCAAACTCTCGTCATTGATTAGCAGACCCTTGACCTGCTTGAGGGTTTGTCTGTTGCTGTTGCTGTTGCTGCTGCTGTATCTGGAGGAGAAGGTTAGCTGCAAACTGCAGGGTTGATTGGTATCGTTGGTTCTTATCAACCTCTAGCTCCGATGCTTCCTGACTGGCTCCATAAAGGGTAGGCTGAAGCTGCTGAACCGGATTCGGAAGCTCAGGATTCCCTTTATCAACATGCACTGGCATAGAAGTGTGGGCCTGAGTAAAGTCAGTCCCATGAACCTGATTGTTAGGCAATGCAGGTTCATTATAGGCAGATGAACCATATGAACCAACAGGATCTGTTCCATGTGTCATCCCAAAGCCCTTTTGTGTACTCTGATGAGCTTCGTATTGATATATCCTGTCAACCTGTGGGGGAACCGCCAGCTGTCCACTTTGTCTAGGGATTCCAAAGTTAGTAAACGACCTAGAAGAACCAGCAGCTTGTTGTGGTGCGTGATATGCCGGATCTTGGAATTGGGAGTTGCTAATTACCCCCACTGTTGAATCGCTTGATGCATTTAATCCGTTTGAGTAAGTCTGAAGCTGAACAAATTGTTGTCCGGTGGAACTATACTGATTCTCCACTTGATGAAGTGGATGACCAATCTTCTCATAACCTTGAACATCATTGGTCCAAGCCTGTGGCAGAGTTCCACTACCTAATTCAGGCCTCAAGGAGGAGGATCCTAATGATGGTTGGGCAGTTTCTGGATCAGAAGCTTTTGTACTGCTAGGTAGTAATGAGGCTAGTGTGGCTATAAGCTCAGGAGTTAAAGTAACTCCAGCTTGGGACACAGCTGCCCCATTTACTGATGGAGCTGGATGCATGGGAATAGAGTCCTTACTAGAAGCAGCAAGCGGCTTTGCGGTAGGCAATGATTCCCTATGCAAAACCCTATTATACTGCGTATGCATAGCTTTTTCCACTTGATGCATTCCAGTGTAGTCATTCGATGGAGTAATCTCTGGTACATCAGGGTACTGAGACTGGAAGAACTGTGGCTGCACGGGTGGGCTACTAGGGGCAGGTTGCGGAAATTTCAGAACCACGCCATAAAGACGTGGAGGGCCAGCAATCTGTAGAACCTTAGAGAGGAAATCTGATGGAGGCACCAGAAATAAGGTGGTCCCATCATCAAATTTGGCCACCCCAGCCCGGTCTTTTGTCCCTAAATAACGCAGGAACTCGGTGTATGGGGCAAAATCCTCTTCACTATCAGGTAGAAAGAATACAACATCACATCCACTGGCTTCGGCATAGTGCTTTGTTAACATGTCAAGGCCCGTTCTGGCTGAGCAATTGACCACCTCAGGACTGCAAAAGAGCAAAGCTTCACTTTAGAACAAAAATTGAAAGGACGAGTACCACTAAGCTACGTATGCTGCATCTACGAGATTGTAACGGGAAGTTTTGACTTGAAAAGAACAAAAATCCACCAAGAAACTGTCCCATTAAAAGGATTTTGAAGATATAGCAACAAAATAACCCCCACTCACAAAATTAGTAGAGGTAGCAACAAAATATTGCAATGATCTACTGAAACCATAGGCAATCCCTCAATGAGTTGCGAAATGGAACTTGTAATTGCACAGCAGCACAAGAACCACATTTGCATCCTCCAAGTAACTAAAGGGTTCACATAACTGTTGCCACTTTGTGGTAGTACAACAACACTGATTTATCTAAGTTGAAAAGTCGGTTCAAAACCGTTTATTCACGGCCATTCCACAAGCAATAAAGCAGAAACATATGAAGCTAGTTAACAAGTTATTCAACAAAAATATGATGGTTTTATTCAAAAGACTAGTGCTGTTGGATCCATAATTCATTAACTCATGCACGATATTGATAACCTCACGAGTATAAACTTAATCGCTGAATCGATTCAGCTGAAGAGTTGATACATCATAAGGTGTTTTTATTGATAACTATGCCAGACCCAGTCAAATGACATGTCAGTCACATTCACTCAAAAAAGGTAAAAATTGAGATCCAAACTTCTACTATGATAGGCAACATAGAAAGTAGGTGACCAGAAAAAATACTACTCACACTTCAGACTCTATGCCTTTCCCAAGAGCGACACAACGAGCACGACAAACTGGTGTTCCGCCCTTCGCAATAACACCACGCCATATGAAATCATGATCCAGATGGCCCTGACCACTTCCCCGAGTTATCATCCTTACCTCTGCTGGACTGACGAGATTTTTCTCTTGACCAGAAGCAAATGCACCTCCAACTTCTGGACCAAAACTGTGTAACCTGTCCAACCCCATGTCACGATCATCCATTTTCTTGGAAGGAAAAGAAGCATCATAAACAGGCACACTATCAATCCTTGACCTCTTAGGTTCTCTCTGAAATTGATTCGCATCAAATACATCCCACGCTCCAGACACAGGTCTAATCATTCGTTTTGTCCCCTGTGAAGGTGACGGGAGCATCCCAGGAACAGGTGGTGATCTTTTCCAATTTGGACCGCCCATCATGCTGCTGGGAATAGCGTCTGGATATTTATGTAGTGCAGTCAAATCGTTGAAATCTGGACCTGAAAGTAGAGGCTCAAAGCTACCTTGTGGGCTAAAAGGTCGCCTCCCCATATTGGGTCCAAGAATACCCCTAGAAGCTGCAGGTCCAGAAAGAGCATTCGGTACTGTAGGTCGGTTATGAATATCCATTAGTGTGGGCTGGAAATTTGGTTCATTAAATAACACATCTTGCCTTGGCCCTTCTACGCCTGGATAAAATCCAGGGTAATCCTTGCTGCGAGCTACTTCACTGCTTGAATACATAATTGAGATCCTGGGATCATTGAAAAGTCGTCCCTGCAGACCTTCTTTGGCGCGCCTTGCCTCATCAACACTTCTGAATTCAACGAGAGAGTAATGCCTGGTAGGAAAACTCGTAATTCTCTCGATCTCGCCAAATAGAATCAGTGCATTATGCAACATCTGCTCATCAACATGAACAGATGGAGGGTAACCGATACACAATATATTGCTTGGTTGTCCATCGCCTTCTCGACCTCCAAACAATTGAGCATGCTATCACAAAATAAATGAAACAAGTTCAAAATCTTATCAATTCCACTCAACTAAAAGTATAAAAACCACTTGAACAATCTGGACCCTTTTGAATTCCCAAGCGGTGATTATAAACAGCCATATAGAAGATCTGTTCGAAAATGATGAACGTTTGGCACTACTAGAGAGCAATGAAGTTTTAGGGAGCACAGCATGTTCTGAACCAGCTAGCACCCGTAAACCATGCTCATCAAGAAGTTGAAAATGAGGACTAATGGAAAGCTTTGTTCTGAAGCTTTGCATAACCTAATAAAATTTAACAGTTGACAAATGCGGATTACCTGTTGTCGTTTGAACCCGGGATGAGGAGGCTCGGAATAGTTTGTAATCGCCTCTTGCTGCATCCAAGACGAATCAGGAGGGCCCATGTTCCAGCTAGGGAATTGTCCCTCCCTTGCGTCGCGGTAATCAGCCCCGTGTTCCTAATAACACAAAAAGTGTGAGATCAAGCACTGAAATTTGTCTGCAAGTGTAAAAGTTAGTGAAAGAAAACGAAGTTTTACAGACAAAAAAGATAAGTCTGATGGGCATACAAAAGGAACCTGCAGAATTAGCAAGACATTTCTTCTTGGGTGAATAAGTTGGACAACTTTGCAGAGAAAGGAAGATCAACCCATACAAGAGGCATAGCCCATGCAAATATACAAAGGAGGAGGCCATCCTAGATAGATAGAAAAACAGAGTAGAAAGCAGACAAAAACTACATAAAAGAAAAGGCACGTAAGTGAAGACCAGCACATACAAGAACCAGACCTCCAAGACAAGCTAAAGCCAGATTCCATTCATACAGAATGGATTAGCAAGACATGCTAACAAGTTGGAAAAGACTTTAAGAGATAGTTTCTGGGAGATTTTCAGTGAATTTTTTCTTTTTTGTATTATTTGAATGATATTCCAGAGGAGAGAGCAGGCTTACACAAAGGGCTTTAGAACCAGCAGCGATAGGTTCAGAAGGGAAAAAGGCAAGCTGGAACCTCTAAACTTTTAAAGACATATCCTAAAAACCATTTGTTCCCAATTATCAGATGAAAGAATAAAATCGGTAAACGTGCACATGCAGTAATCATCATTCAAGCAAATCGGAACAACAATTTTTACTGAAGTAGCGTAATCTGAGGACCATAAGTGAGGGAGACACCAAAAATATGCGGCCCAAAAACACTTCTAGCATAAATACATGAGACCATACCCACAATCAAAACGTAATGACAATTTTCACTTTGGGCATGCTTGATTCGTTTTTATGCGATACTTGCCAATATCACATGATCAATGTCTACACCATTACTGTGCAATTGCAAAACACCAAAACGAATAGAGAATGATACCATTGGTGATGACACGACATGTCATTGATGACATGGTATCAACAATATCTCGGACTCATTCATCAATTGGTGCCCGTTTTGTAAAAACTAAACTAGCATTGATTTTTTAAATCGTTCTGTTAAAATTTCCATCCAATATTTCGGCCCCTCGAGTTCAATTCCTGGCTCTGCCTTACCACCCAACAAGCTAGCTGCAAACACACATATTGCTATGCTAATAACCACAGTATCTTATCCAAGCTATAAGCACATATTCTAAAGCACTTCCACAATATGATTTGACTTAATTGACTTACTCTTTTTATAGTCTGAGACCTGAGAAAATCAACACGAATCTGCTCACCGCCTATTTTCTTCCCATTCATAACTTTCAATGCTTGAGATGCATCTTCCAATCGAAAGTAGTCCACATATGCAGTATTACGGTCTCTAAGGAACTTGAACTCCTCAATTTCACCGAATTTGAGAAATTCTGCTTCCAGTGCTTCTTTTGAGACTGATGGGCTGATTCCACTCACCCACAAACTTTTGCACGGTTTAGCCTGCCCAAACAAAGCAAGATAAAATTAGAAAGGAGGGGGGAATGGATCGGAACTCGAGATAAGAAAAACATGCTAAACTGCATGTTTGAAATCTCACATTAGGGATGTTTTTGGATTGTGTAAAGTACTACTAGGACCAAGTGAAGCGCCTTCTGCTTTAATAATCAGAAACGAAAAGAGCATAGGATACAATATTCAAGAGAGAACACCACATATAGACATCCGCAAATGCAAACGTCGGCAGCGAACGTGGTGTTGTTCCTTCGTAAGTCAACTCTAGAAATCTATAAAATGCTTATAGAACTGAATGGTCTTTGGTAGAACTTCTAGCAGTACTCAGTAACCAAAAAAATACAATTATATGTAACCTGGTAGCTGTTTCAAATTATATTGGCAAACCAAAAATATTCATGCATGCTTTTGCAACTAAGAAAAGTTATGTGGACCAACAGATTTAAAAAACCACGATGGTGGAAGAAAATTAATGGAGCTGTATCAAATCCAAACAATACATCCCTTTTCCCTCTTCTCCCATTTAGAAGAGAAGGGGTTACACATTCAGATAGCCCTAGCATACAAGCCACATTAAGCATGGGTATCCCAGTGGAAAAAAAAAAAACCGTAGGCACCAATCAAATCCACAAGTATATAAAATCACCCAAGGATAGAAAATTAAAGACCATGGAGCAGCACTAGTTCTTTTGTTTTGGAAAGAAGACGAAGTAGAATTAAATCTTCACCAAATACGTCCCTTATCAATTACTTAGGGTGAGCAGCCTATTCAACGAGAACGTAGTCCTATTTCATGAAACCAAACTTTGGATGGAATGCCTACAGGAACGGATTATAAAGTTACCGATGTAACTTCGGTAGATACAAAGTCCAAAGATCCTAAAGGAGAAATAGCCACATTATGGGGGGAAATCAACAATATAGTTATTCAGATTGAAGGGAAAGTACTAGAGAGAGCATTGCTATCGAAGTCCGAGGAAGCCAATAATGGAATTCTTTTGGAGCAATGAGTACTTGTAATCTCATAACTATAGAACTCAACGAGAAATATGATAGAACCACTATAAAGCAGACTACGCTTTGGGAGAAGAAATTCCAAGCAGTTAAGAAACAGCAAGTTGATAAAACTAATGCATCCGGAGGACAAGTATTGAGCATGAAGATATGGTGAGGCAAGACAAGAAAGAACGAGAAACAGAAACATCAGTAAGAAGACGGAAGTGGAACAAACTAGACATAAAATCAAAAATATTATTAAATTTGATCGTTAGTGATTCTGGTTATATTAAATGAAAAGCAATAACTAAACCACTTTAGCATACCATCGTGATAAAAAATAAGGTAAATGCCAAGGCGGAGGAAGGCAAACGAAGCATGACGTTGATATGGTTTTAAGAGAAAAATTAAATGGTAGCACGATTCGCATACGACAGCAAAATATGTTCACATCAGTGTTGTTTTGGGGGCTACACTAATAAGAATTGAGTACTTATTCACCATAAAATGCCATTTTTATGATTAGATGGAGCAAGTGATATCATAATCGAGAATAACATGTAATCAATTAAAAACAACGATACACAAAATGCATGTTCAGCTATATATACATGTAGATGTACATATATATGTTTGTGTATATACATGCACTTATGTATTTGTACAAGTATATTGATCACTATCTCGCTACAGTAGTCATTTGAGTAAAAGGAACTAACGAGTATATTACAATAAACTCGCTGGAAGTGGACACAAAATGAGTTAAAAATAATAATCTAGTATTTGTCTTCAGGGAAAAACAACAGAAAGAAACAGACAAACTTTTCAAAGGAAACCAATGGAAAGGGAAAAGCCTCAATCAGCTAAATAATATACGATTGACAAACATGACTCGCTTTAATTTACGGACCGGAGATCCATCTAAGTCCTATATCTCTGCCTCCAAATGCTCTTGCAGAAACAAGAAGACGCAACACTCCAAGTCACACCCCTCCTCAGTAACCCTCGCAAGTCCACACAACTCACTGTACAACTGAGAGCAACTTCCAGACACTGTCCAACTACTTGAAATAGGCAGCAAGCAACATAACACAAGCCCTAACCACCAGGCTATCAAACCTACTATACCCTCCCACACAACTTTGGAGAAAGTGCTACGAATAGAAAACCTATTGAGGATATATAGAAACGAGAAAGTATAAAGCTGGAAAATGGATATTGCCGAAGAGAGTTTAGCCAACCCCATTTCCTAGGTTTTTCCTTTATTTAAGCACCGTCATCACGGTGATCGGAAGCCGAAGTACTACTCCTTTCCCTGTGGCTCTTTCCCTTTCTTAGAGACTCAATTTTGCTTAAAGCTGAATCAAGAACCAAAGTAAACTTGATGTTTTCCAGATTGTGGATCCGAAACAAACTAATCATAGAGTGGAAATGAAGCAATTCAACTGACCGCAACCCAAGAAAATTCAGCTTGCATTAAGTTACTAATCAGAAGAACTTACTGCCAAAATACCACAAAATAGGATGATATCTATCATATCTGATCAATCCACAGTTCCATATGCAAGTACCCATGAAAATCATAACAACAACCAACAATCTAGAAGCATATGAATTAAACTGTTTTACAATATTTCCAAACCAAAACAAACATGAGTTCTTGGGTTGCTTTGAGTCACCCAATGCCAACTGGAGAAACATAATTAGTCAGTTATGATATTATCGGATCCAAGCCTGAACTGAACTCTTTTGGAATCAAATCTATAAGGGTCAAGTTGGTGGTTCACAGGTCATACAGTTATTTTGTGGGCTTACATGAAGCTATTTCAACAAAATTTGTGGAGAGACGAATTGATGACAGGCTTGTGTTATTTCTGCAATGGTTCAGGAGAAACTGCTATGTCTTGCTAGAAAATGCTAAATAGCCTAGCAATTTACAATTTGGAACACGTTTTAAAGCCAGGAACGATATTATTTAAACAGCTAGTGATGTAACGAAATCGCCCGAGGTTTTTATTATTTAATTTCTCCAGAAAAATAATTTATATCACCAAACTCTACCGTAGGCGGAGTTTTAATGCGTAACGAAAATGCCTTAATATCTATTTTTACATAACCCGTTTAACACAACTATGTTCATTAACTACTTAACAGTTGAAGGATGTCCTATCATGTTTAGAAGTACCTTACTTTTGACAACACGTCAACTCCTATCATACTGCATTTTAGTTCATGAGTCATGCCATATTTCCTACTGATTATTGGTACCAAAATGATCCGCATTCCAGAATCCAAGTCACAGGGGTGTGCTAGGAGGTTTGGAGAGTGATCTTCTCTATGTTACAGTTAAATGGGTGCTGCCCTGTCCGACGTGGAAGTTGCCTACCCTCTAGAGTAGAAGCTGCTCAAAGGTTTGCTCTACGGAAGCTTGCAAGGAAGCTCCACTATGCTTGATGTGGTGCATATAGAGGGGGATGCATGAAGACCTTTGCAAATTTCAAAAAGTGGACTAGAAGAGTTATGGATGGGTAGAAAGCTTCATTATTTGCTTGAAAGGATCTCAATGTAATTTGGGATTAATGAGACCAACTATTTTTCTTCATCTTCTTCCCATTACTTTCTTGGGAATTTGTAGACCAGCAAGAGAAAACAAAGTTATATAGAAGGATGAGAGATTTTCATTACATTTTATACATCTTTTCTACATGCAAACTCACCTTCATGCCTTCTTTATGACCCTTACGAATGGATAAGAAGGATGGCACACACTATTAAGAAGTGCAGTTTCAACATCCAACTGCTCTAGCTCAAGGTTCAAGCTAGCTGTCAAAGCCAAGGCAAATAGTTAATATCCTTTTTTTAGTTAGCCAGGTAAACCAGACCTGGAAATCATAGCTTAAAGGCCCATGAAGTCTTCTCCCATCTTTTCCCCAATGGAGAGGGGTTATTTGAATTGCTAAACCAGGCCCCTACAGACCAGCCATTATAAAGCCCTCAGAATTGCCCCTTCTACTAACCTCCAAGATTAAAGGTGAAAAGAAAACCATTTTTCTCTTCTTTTTCCAAAATGTGGATATCTTCTTATTTATCAATAGTTTGAGTGGCAGTAAGGTCTGCTGTTCTTTCAAGCTGTTTTTAGCTCCTCTTTGATCAATGTGCATTAGTTATGAGCTAGAGTTATCTATTTCATGTAACCTATTATAAGTTCCTGAATCCACATTCTATAATGCAACATCCAAGAAAAATTACACAAACAATTTACAATTGTAATTAAACCTTTTCAAGAAACATGAGAGGCAACAGCCCCTAGGCCCATATGGCTCCGTCTCAGCTAATATGGGGAAAAAACTATCTTTTCTACTTGAAAGTAAAACGTACTCATAATATATAAATACGTTGTTGTATAACGATTCTGAGATGTTGGCGATGATTCTACTCAGAATTACAAAAATAAGATATTGTGTAATAATTCTGAGATGTTGGGACGAGCTTTTCATCATCAAAAAATTAAGTCGAGAGGCACATCAAAGCGGCAAGGTCTCTTATTAGTGACGAGCAAGGCAAGGTGCGGGCTTGATCGAAGCGAGGTGCAGGTTATCAAGAAGAAAATAGATGGAATAATTACAAGGATTGAGAATCGGCATTTTTTAACCTTTTCTTTCGAGATCCAAAGGGAGAGAAACAAGAAATCGTTCTCTATGCAAAGGGACCACTGCATGAGATCAACAATAATTTTCTCAGACCTTCCTGAGTATTTTCATAATTGGGCCACAAGGCCATTAAATTATCCATTCGAAACTGTTTAGGAACTTGTATGCAGCACGGCCTATAAATCAACTTTTGTAAGGTTTATAACACTTGGATACCATCCATTCTTTGACTTCTAACGAAAAACAAACCCTCAATAATCATTTAGATTCACATACACAGAGTAATAAGCTGATTGCTTTATGTCGCCTCACATGATAATTCTTGCTCCATAGAAGGTTGAGGTACTCTAATTTTGAGAGGTTGGTAGTTTAAAACTCCTTAAAGACTAATTACTGGAGGAAGAATGGTGCCAATAGTGATCAAATAGTGGTGGGGCAGCTTGTTTAGTTATTCTAGTCAATCTGCATCTACCAAGTTGTCAAAACAATGATTCAAATCCATCTGAACTGATGAGGAAAAGTTAGATAGCGAGTGTTTTCAAAAATTGATTCCAAAATTCTCACAATTTGGCTCCAAATCTTTTCAGAACTTTGCCCCAGCCAGAGCAAAGAAAGGATAAGTAGGGCAATTGACAAACCCCACTCCTTAAAATTGCATTTTTTAAGGTGTTATCCAATATTAACAGTACAAAGGTAGGTAAGAATATGCTAACGGTCCCTTGTAAGTTTACTTCAGCTTTTCAATTAGGAAGTTTGGCCTTCCCCGTTGATTTTTAGTTTGTTAAACCACATGCAAAAAAATCTCCTACTTTATCTTCTCTAACTCTCTCTGATCCTGATCTCTATCCGGCCCTACATTGTTTTTTCCACTTCTCTTTTGCATTTTTTCTTCAGCCCCTCTCTCTTTCTCTTGGCTTCAAATTTCTTCCATCCTTCTCTCGTTCTCACCGTAGGCCAACCACTTGCGTTCTCACAGCCATCATGTATAACTTAAGGCAATAACTTTTCCCCCACCAAACAAAGATCTTGACTCCGCCGATGGACACAGTTCAAATGTTAGTTCGAACTTGGAACCGGAACCACTCCTAATCGTAAGCTTCAGAATAATTCAGCATATTACATACCCATGCCAACACAAACTAGACATTTTCGTTTCAGAAGGCACAAATTCTCTGTTTAAAAAACATGAAAAAAATAGTTTCACCAATAATTACATATAACAACCAATCCATCCAATAATACATGCTACAATCAGTAAAACCTAAAAAGGCCCAAAGAGCAGAACAAACCGGTTTCGCGAATTGTATCTTCAACGAATTGCCGCGAAGATACGTCCCGTGGAGGGCCTCGAGCGCCGCCTTGGCGTCCTGTGCGCGCTTAAAGTGCACAAAAGCATAGCTTCTCGCGGGATACGAAGTGATACTATCAATCGCGCCATACTTCGAGAACAAAATCATCAGATCGGAATCCGATACTTCAGCTGACAGATTTCCGACCCAGAGATTGCTCGAATGCGCTGGTGAATCGTCGGAACTCTTCCCGCCGTGAGCGTTTTTGCTCGATTTGATCGGTGGTGGCATTTTGAACGATCGAATCGAACCCCTAGCAAAGAAAAATCATATTTCAATGAAGAATCTGACGGTAACCGAAAAAGGACAGGTGAGATCGCTTACCTGTTACAAAAAAGAGGATGACAAACCCTAGAAAATTACGGGCCTAACCAATCTGTAAATCTCAGAACCAAATGAAAGGAACGCTGGCCTGTAGATAGAGAGAGATGGAGAGGTTGAGTATATTCGCGAGCGAGAGAGAGAGAGAGAGAGAGAGAGCGCGAGCGACAAGAGAAGGCGTGTGTGCATTTGTCGAACTATAAGGCCTTGATAACCCTTCTGTGTCTTGGGATTGGACTACGAAGTCCATGGGCCCCGTGACCGACCTGTTTGGTTTGAGCAAAAGGCGCGATACCGTGGCCTTCTATGAAACCCAACACAAAAAGGATTTGGACTATGGTTGAATTTTATCAAAAATACTATAAACATATCATTTTTACACATCACTCAAAATTATACCATATTATGTTGAGAAAAAATTATATTTATTTTTGACTCACACCGTTCAAAACATATTTAGGTCTTTCTCAACATAAAACGGCATCGTTTTAAGTAATGTACAAAAGTGATGTGTATGTAACACTTTTGAAATTTTATTTTGTTCATCCTCAGGTGAATATTAATTTTATTTTTTTAATTGAACAAAATTAAAATTGGACTCGGCTAGGGTTATAGCATTTTTTTAATCAAAATAATATAATTTTATTTGTTTTATTTTTAAAATTATATTATTTTAATTTATTTTCTAAATTGTGGTTAAAAATACACAAAGTAAAAATAACGTATTTTCAAGGATAGTACGGCATATTTTTCAAAACAATACAGATAACATTATATTATTTTGATCACACTATACTTATATTACAAACAAAAAGTTTAAAAACACAGATGTGTCCGGAACCATTAGATACACACAGGTCTACAAATTATTGAGGACTCCATGTGCATTTAATGATTCTCGATACATCTGTGTTTGGATGTGTCTAAGTGATCTGTGTGTGTAACATTACTCTATTACAAAGGGTTATAGCCTCCCAAATCTCCATAAAAACTATTGGCTCGCTTGTAAGGAGGTCAAAATTGTAAAACAGTCAAAATTTTAGAACTAATGTGATGAATATAGTTTAAAAAATGATATAATAGAATGAGAGAATAAATAATTTATTTAAATTTTTTTAGAAATTAATATATTGTACATATGAATAGGTGGATTATATTTTCGTAATTGATAATAAGATTTTTATAATTAATAATAGCATTTATTTAAATAGAAGGAGATTCGAGTCTATTTTGCTTGTGATAATTATCGAATTAAGTTATTATTTCAGTTCGGCTAAATTAATCATCAAAAAGAAAGGTCCCAAAAAAATAAACACGCCCTAAGTGAAATGCATCAATAGGTTAGGATGGGGCATTTTTGTAAATTTTCTCTCTGATTCAAAATCAAACCCTGCATTTAATGCAGTCAACATCTACTTTAAATAATTTAGTTCAAATAGACTTAGCTAAATTAAGTTCTAAAATGGACAACATAATCTAATAATTGATAATGGAATTTTTATAATTAATAATAGCATGTTTTTTAAATAGAAGGAGATTCGAGTCTATTTTACTTGTGAGAATTATCAGATTAAGTTATTATTTGAAGGCCAAGTCAGTTGGGATAAATTAATCATCAAAAAGAAAGTTCGCAAAAATATAAATATACCCCAAGTGAAATGCATTGATAGGTTAGGATGTGGGCATTTTTGTCAATTTCCTCCCTGAGTCAAAATCAAATCTTACATTTAATGCAGTCAACATTCGTTTTAAATAATTTAATTCAAACAGATTTAACTAAATTAAATTATAAAATGAACAACATAATCTAATAATTTAATAACGTTAAATCAAATAGACCCAAGATATGAATAATTTTATTCCCCTCCAAGAACATAAAATAGTCTCCAGGATATCATATCAGAATACAAAAAAAATAAACAAATTTCGAACTTGACAAATCTAAATAGTTATATATGGAATTGCTTTATCGTCCTACTAAAGAGAGACGTACCAAAGATAACTTTTTCATCTGGATAAAAATTTGATAATTTTTTCTCTTAATTTCTTATCTATGCGCTCTATATGAGGGGAATGACCGAAGAAAATGTAGTTGCCTTAAGAATTCTAAGGGAGTGCCAGTTCCCTGCATTCCTTGCTTTGAAAGTGATTTCATTACTGACTTGAGGTAAAAAGAGCTCCTCCCCATGAGTATCCTCGAAAAGCCACAGTAACCCAATAAAGCCCCATTTGATTTGAGCAAGGCCTCAACCAATAAATAACTTTGGAATGAGTAAGAAAGTGAAATACTGAGAGAGATGAGCTTAAAATCAGATCAAGTTTTAATCGTTGAAGTTGACTTTGTAAAGATTAAACATAAAAAAATATGTACATTATCTAGAACTAATAATAATAACACGAACAGATACGAATCAATAAACTTATATTATACGAAGAACAAAAGAAATTGAACGGATAGATCGAGGCACGTCTAAAACGTTTTCCTTAAAGCAAATTTCACTCCTCCCACGGTGCTCAGAGTCGATGAGCGTTTGCTTCCCAGGATACAACGATTTCGCTTGCAAAAGTAGTACTCCAATCTACGAGCCTAGCGAACCAATATGTGCAGTACTCTCTCAACAAATGAAAAATTGACTCACAATATGCAAGAGTACTTTAGGATTTTTTCTTTATACCAGAATATGGAATGGAAATGACATATTTATAGGGAGAATAGTAACTTTTCAAAGAAAAATGGTGGTTATCCCATAAGTCACCATTAGTAACTTTTCCAAAAGACAAAATTAATGTGTCAAATGGTACATGAGAAAAGACACATAGAGCACTTATTGGGGCAATCTTAAAACCACCACTTGGTGGGCCATAAACTAAACATAAGACCCATTTATATAAGTACAATAGGGCCTATACATAATATTAAAGAAGCCTATTTCCTTAGTTCGAATAGGTTCCAAAAAGTATCATGGGATATAATTCACCATTCATCAACCAATTCAAATTTTATGAGACAATTTCTAATTCAGATTTTGCCAACAATCCCCCACATGAATGAAATTGGCTGGATAAACGATGCAAGTGCAATGCAATTACTAAGAGAGTCCTTATAGAAATCTCCTGCATAGGATAGGTAGCTTATGGCTTTGAACCTTTCCTTGTGAAAGACTATCGGATTTACTGTCCAATCAGTAGATGCGATGCCTTTAACTATTCGACTGTTTGTGTAAACTAAGACAATCGATTTCACACAAGATCTTTCTAAACACATTGTGATTCTTTCTGTTGTGTTCATTTTGGCTCTGAACATTGCTTGGTTTTATGAGTGGTTGTTAGAGAATTCAGCCTTCAAATTCTCATAGAAGCGGCCTCACTTCTTACTCGTATAGGTGATTTCTTATGAAGAATATCCTGCCGTATCCTACTCGAATTTTCAAGATATAAGAATCATTAAAAGCAAACCTTATCCTAACCGCTGCAAGTATCACTGTTTTTACCATAGGAATGAGTAAGAGGATTACCTCCGTAGTGATTCTCTTAAGTCATGCACAACTTGGTTGTCCCTTTTGAACCTAGATCTTGGGATCTTCAGTCAACTAGGTTGGGTGTTCGCTGAAGTGACTTTTAATTCATAGGCTTTAACCCCATTCCCCTCAATGATATATGTACTTGCTCTTGATTTAACCCTTTGGTTAACGGATCCGTAATATTATCCTTTGACTTTACGTAGTCAAGAGCGATAATTCCATTTGAGAGCATGTCGAACAGTATTGTGTCTACGACGTATATGTCGAGACTTACCGTTGTACATATTACTGTGTGCCCTTCCAATTGTTGATTGACTATCGCAATGTATAACAATTGCAGGCACAGGTTTTGCCCATGTCGGAATCATACGTGGGAATTAGTGGATTTGCCACCAGGTTGCAAACCTCTGGGATATAAATGGATATTCAAGAGAAAAATGAAAGCAGACGGATCAATTGACAAATACAAGACAAGACTTGCAGTCAAAAGACATAGGCAAACAGAATGAGTAGATTATTTTGATACATATTCACTAGTGACAAGGATAACATCCATTCACATGTTAATAGCGTTTGCAGCATTGCATAATCTTGAGATACATCAAATCGATGTTAAGACAATATTTTTGTATGGTGAATTAAATGAGGAGATATACATGGAACAGCTAGAAGGCTTTATAGTTCCAGAAGTGTGCAAGCTAGTTAAATCCTTATATGGTTTAAAGTAAGCACCAAAGCAATGGCATGAGAAATTTGATAATACAATGATATCAAATGAATTCAAGATCAATGAATGTGACAAGTGTGTTTATATCAAAAACACAAACAAAGGATATGTCCCTGTATGTTTTTATGTTGACGACATGCTTATCCTTGGTAGTAACAATGAAGTCATTAAAGCTACCAAGAGAATGTTGAATAATAAGTTTGACAAGAAAGATTTAGGTATTGCTGATGTTATACTTGGGATTAAAATTACCAAAATATCAGATGGGCTTGTGTTGTCTCAATCTCATTATATTAAAAAAATACTTAATAAGTATAATAAGCATGATACTAGTTTAGTAAAAACACCTATTGATGCTAAGGTCCATTTATTCAAGAATACTGGCGATGGCATATCTCAATTAGAATATGCTCGGATCATTGGCAGTCTAATGTATCTTATGAACAGCACTCGGCCAGACATTGCCTACTCGGCTAGCAAACTGAGTAGATATACAAGTAATCCATGGAAAAATCAATAGAAGGCTATCGATCTCGCTCGCAAAAGTATCACTCCAATCTACGAGCCTAGCGAACCAATATGTGCAGTACTCTCTCAACGAAGGAAAAATTGACTCACAATATGCAAGAGTATTTTAGAATTTTTTCTTTATACCAAAACATGGAATGGAAAGGACATATTTATAGGGAGAATGGTAACTTTTCAAAGAAAAATGGTGGCTATCCCATAAGTCACCATTAGTGACTTTTCCAAAAGACATAACTAATGTGTCAAAATGGTACATGAGAAAAGGCCCATAGAGCACTTATTGGGGCAATATTAAAACCACCACTTTGTGGGCCATAAACCAAACATAAGACCCATTCATATAAGTACAATAGGGCCCATACATAATATTGAAGAAGTCTATTTCCTTAATTCGAATAGGTTCCAAAAAGTATCATGGGATATAACTCACCATTCATCAACCAATTCAAACTTTATGAGGCAATTTCGAATTCAAATTTTGCCAACAGTAATGCCGTTAGCTAAAACCTATTTGGCCATTCCAAGAGTAACTGTTCATGACCATTATGGAAAACTCCTTTACGAAAGATATACATTAGTTACATTTATCTATAAAACAATTAAGATTTGGTGATTGTGGGCTTCCTCAACCGGAATTTGCCCAGCCACTGACTGACCCGCCCAATTTTTTTCCATTGGCATTGACCGGTGATTTAGTTTTTTGGAGTCGCCAACCGAGTTTGAGGTTTTACCTGAGGAATCAAGCAAACATAGACATGTTGAATCTACTAATCCATAGCAATCAGTGATCACACGATCCGAGGGTAGGTTACGAGGTGGAAAAGTGCTAGGTATGCATCTCGCCCGATCCGAAAATCAGTCTTTACTAAACATTTACGGGATTTTGATTACATTCTATGTCAATAACTCCCGTAATGCAGGAGGACAGTTGAAGGGGAATAAGTACAGTGACATGTAAATATTGTCTTATTTTTTCTTTACTTAAAAGCATCACCTATGGGGTAAAGTTTTAAAAATGTTTCTAACAAGGAATTACTCTTGATTAAGTGAAATGGCGAGCGCCATTTGATTAGCATTGCCTTTTCGTTCACGTTGTATATACAATTGAGCCGAATAGCACATGTTGGTCAAAAGCCAGAGCAATGTCCATGCTACAACTTCTATGTATTGAAAACAAACATAATATGAAAATAAACATAACTAGATCGGTACATGTCAAGAGAATGATGCATGTATCGGCCTCAGGAGTGGTATGTGTCTACCATTGGAACACACACCACTCTGGCTCAAACCCGAGTGGTAACTCATATTGAAATGGCCGAGTGGTATCGAATGACGTCATGCCAACTATTGATTAAAATAAGGGTCTATAAAGTTTTGGCACACTCTTTAATTGAAACACAATTGTATGAAAGATCATATTTTTGACATGCAGTTGATCTACTCACTACAGAAAT
Organism: Arbutus unedo; assembly: GCA_014822125.1. Classification (NCBI taxonomy): domain Eukaryota; kingdom Viridiplantae; phylum Streptophyta; class Magnoliopsida; order Ericales; family Ericaceae; genus Arbutus; species Arbutus unedo. The sequence goes on along the minus strand of JABCMJ010022701.1, from coordinate 1,894 downwards.
TGAAAAATATTTGACATTTATACTCGGGCTGCAATCTATGGATCAAAAGATGTATGTTGATGATATGTCATTTTGGAAAAGATGGACTATAGTATTGTGAACCATTTTGCTATATGAATATGCAATTAAAACATGACAAACTTGTAAGGTTGACATATCTAGATTCACACTGCCGTTATGATAACGAATGTTGCTATGCAACATATCAGGTATCAAAACAGGAAACGATAAAGCCTAAAGAAGATCGAGATTAGCTGTTGTGGCTTATTATTTACAAGGATTGTGTTATACCATGTAAAATTGTTTATGTAATTGATGTGTATGCACACATGTTTTCAGTTAGACCATGTACGACAAGCTGAATGAAATGAGCAAGTTTTCACGGCCTTAAGCCTATTTTTTAAGTTACGTCTCATACTTTTACAACTCTGATTATCTTTAAAGATTATTTACCGTTAACACGTGATAAATTCTTAAACTTATTATATTAGAGGTTTTAGTGAGTTAGATTGACTGATCAATCACTATTCATTCGTATATTGAGATGGATCGTGACACAATTTCATAAAAAACAAACATAGGTTTGGGATTAAATTTTGGATTACTAGCCTCATGCGATTACCAATTCACCTTTTATCAAACGTGGCCTAAAGGAATTAGACGAGTGGGTCCTACAGAAATTCACAAGGTCACTCCTTCTGTGGGTCCTATAGTAAAATGTGAAAGGGAGATGATGGCCTAAACTTTAGAGCATCAATGTCACTATTCTTTTTTTAAACTTTATTTAATTTGTTAAAATTTTTAGATTAATCATTAAAAATAATTTACAAAGTAAAAAAAAAAAAAACCAGGACTCTTATTTTTTTTTATTATCAAAGATAGAAAAAGTTGAATAAGACATTATTTTTTTACCATTTTTAGTGTTCTTAACGTCGTCTTATTTAAATATTTTTTAATTTTGATTCAAATTTTTATATATATTTTTTGATTTATCTGATTGAGACGAATGAGGAAATATAAAAGAAAATTGGTGGAAAATTATACAAAAAATTATCAAATATAAATAATATCTAATATATTTAACATAAATACTTTAGTCAAAACTCAGCCTAATCAACTAAACAACAGTTCACGAAGTACTTTTTCATATTGAAAATTTGTAGTTTGGTTCAAGTTATTTATTTTTTCTAAAAAAATAAGTGTACAAAAAAGCGTAACAAACTAAGAGTCAAAATATATGGACTAACTTTTTTATTCCTTTTGTAGAAAGAAATCGAGAAAATCGAGAAAATTATACACAAAAGTTATTACAGAATGAATGAATATGACAAATTTAGAAAATAAGTAAATAAAATCTTATAGTAAATACAAATACAAAATCTCATTAAAGTTCATTTAAATTAATTTTTTTTTCTTAGGCCAGATAAACGTCTATGCAGAGCAAATAGGTATTAAATTGTGTTGTGCGAGTTAATAGGGTCCACCATTAGGGTTCTATTTTAGTAGACTGAATTATTTATTTCATAAGTTTTTAGAAAAACATAATATGATAATGTGGCTATGATAGTTGGTTAAGCCATAATTACACTAAGAAATGAGAACAAAAGAGATCACAATGTTTTTTTGTATTTTTTTAAATTATTTTTTGGGGATTATTTGTTCAGTCATCTTTCCACAATTCTAAACCTCAAATAATACTATAAGATGAAAAAAAATACCAATTCAACTTAATCCATTGTTATCTCATGGACAAATTTGCATGGTAGGTCTACATTTTATTTCTATATTCATTTATACCAGGATCGGTCTAATAGACGGAAGAACTTTAAGAAATAATTGAACTCTTGATCTGATAGACGAAAGAGCTTTTAAGAAACAAATTCAGTCACGTAAA
>JABCMJ010022700.1:0-21438 GCA_014822125.1 Arbutus unedo | reverse complement strand
AGACTCTCGTCGACACATACCTATTCTTTACCCGTTCTGGTTTTACTGCCTCTCACTAGGACTTGCTACCAATGGGATTTATCTGTTAGGTGGTCTAATTGAGTGTTCTAGACGCGGTAGAAGAATATGCTAAGAATATAAACAGAATACACTTTCAAGGAAAAGATGAACAAATTAAGCAGAAGGAATTCAGCAGTCAGATCCTCTGCTTTGGATGAACAAATTAAAAAGATTCAACTAATTCGTCATGGTGAACCAAAGGGAGTTCATGCTGACAAGTTTTTCTTCTACCATGTCTTCTTACATGATCTGGCATATCCTGCAGACTAAAATGTATATATCATGTTAAAGATTTGTTACCTGATCATAAATTTGATAGGTCTAATCAAAATACTAGACATGTGCATTTTCGAATCATTGGCGGATGATAAGTGTTCAGTATATATATATATATATATATATATATATATATAACCAGTTGTCATTATGGCTAGATTGCCATTTGAACTACCCAAGAAAAAATCACCAAGCATGCTTCTAAGAATATAAATTCATGACTTGAAAAAACACCATTATAGCTTTCCAAAGAGAGCAATAAGAAAATATAATATATATATATATAACCAGTTGTCATTATGGCTAGATTGCCATTTGAACTACCCAAGAAAAAATCACCAAGCATGCTTCTAAGAATATAAATTCATGACTTGAAAAAACACCATTATAGCTTTCCAAATAGAGCAATAAGAAAATATAACATCGGTATAAACCAACCCATTGGGAACACAAACCATCTCAATAAATTTCATTAGAAATTTGAACCTTCCCCAAAATCTCCATCTTAGTGAGAATTCCACGCATCGTCACACTACCATCAAGTTGTGAAATGATAGCTACACTATCCAAATTAAGTTAAGGTCCGATAATTTGATCCAACCCACATGGACAAAACACATGTGTAGCCATACCGTGCCAATAATCTGTCAGAGTTTTATACTAAAAGCCATGAATTTATGTAATGGATTAATATTTATTTTGAAATATTCAAACAGTTATTTATTTCTTGATGATAATCTTTATGGGTAATAATTTCATTATATCATATCATATTGTGCATGGGTGTCTCTTATTCCACATAGTAGATAATCTGGTGTGCAGATTTTGGCTTACACACAGAGAATCAGATTATCGGTTCTTGTAGAATATAAGTCTTTAGTTCAAAGTCTTAGATGGAATTGAACACACTGTCAGTGGGACTATAATACAGTGTTTCAGTAGGTCTGTCTTGACTACGAAAAATGGTATAATTTTAACTCACTATGTTAGTACACTTTGTGTGTATTGAACAAGACTAATTTAAGGTAATTGTATTTATGCTGACAACATAATACAATTCGCACTTCATGGTTATTATGAATGCTTGTGCTCTTAATCCAAAGATAATTAATTAATGTGTATATTTAATGTTGTTGACTTTGATTCATTATAAAGTGAGACCTTGTAGGGCAATAGTCTCGATGAGTTGGGTCACAATATTAAGTGTATAACAACTGTTAATTATTAATGGAATCCACGTCCCTTTATAGGGATTGATGATATCCTCTTGAGGAAATTTATAAGTTTCAATTATGTCAATCACTGTAGGTGGATATTAGTATCCGACATAACGAATAAGTTAGGTGGAAGGTCTCAAGGAATTTTATAGATGTTGATTAAATAAATAGTCAATAATTTAATTTAATCAACGGGTATCTGTAATCTTAACATGGGGAGATAAATAAGCATTTAATAATATGGAGCTCAAAACATAACTATGAGATATGGGAAGGGAATGCAATTATAATTCTATAGTGGTATGTGTAATCTATATAATTTAGAATTAATCTGGGTTGGATTAGGAATACCGAATTATATAGGAAGCTCAGCTCATACTTCTCCTAGGGGTCCCTATCGTTGCCTATATATACACTGTTATGCCTTCTAGGTCAAATGCAACTTGATACTTGAAATATCGAGAGATGTTCTGTGAAGGCAAAGAGATCATGTTTTTGAGCCCACGCCTCAGTTTGTGATCAAGTAGCAATTGGATTACCATAGAAGATCTCGAGGTCAGTCGAGCAAGATCATTCTAGCCATGCTTAAAGTTCAATCAAGATCAAATTGTGAATATAATCAAGATCAAACCAAAGAGATCTCAAAGGTATAAACCCCAGTTCTGTTTAGTAGGGTTTCATAATTTCTTTATTGTATAATCTATATGCGTTCATCACTGGGTCTCAGAAATCGATCCCTAACATAATCATCAATTGACACGAGAGAAAGACCTTGACCCGTCCTCTCCACCAACAAGATTTACACTCTTACAAACATTGGCAACTTGACTTAGTCTTCGCCGCAAAACACTCACGCCTTGGGTACCCATTTCCTTGTGCACGCCATTTCTAAACCTTCGTTGAATAAATAGTGTTGCCAATCAACCAATGCAACCCTTTGCATTTCTTTCCTTTCATCGAGACCTTACCACCGTGTGTGATTTTCATGGCTCCGCCTACAGCAAAATACTTGCACCCACTGAAATCCATCCAGCTAAGTGAAATTAGATTCCTTTGTAACTTCGGAACATAAGCCACACCACCCAAAGTACGAACCGCTCCATCAAACATTTTTATCGTTACATTCTCAAAACCTTGAATTTTACATGGAGTTCCATCGCTCAAAACAACAACCCACCATCTTTTTTATGGAATATATCAAAAAATTCTTTCTTAGAGCAAACATGCATAGTGCAACGTGAATCTAAAATCCAGTCATCACGAGAAGGAGTGTTAAAACCTTCGGAAACTGTGAGAAGATCTCCATCATCCGCTACCACCAAAGAACTGCAACTCGAAGCACCATCATATTTCTTCCCTTTGTCCTTGTGCAAAGAACAATCGCGCTTTATATGGTCAAATTATTTGCAACTGTAGCATTGTAACCCTTTTCTCTAAAACTAGACCTAGTCCTGTTGTTCCCTTTGGATCTACCACTAGATGTCCTTTCCCAATTCCCACTTTGAACCGTAAGTGCCGAATTTTCTCCACCCTCAAAACTTTATTTTTTTATATTTTTAGTACAATGAGAAACCAAAGCCGACTGCACCTACTCTAAATTCACTGTATCCTTACCATACAGGAGAGTCGTCACCTAAGTATCATATGAATCCAAAAGAGATGTAAGAAGCAAAAGGGCTTTGTCTTCCTAATCTGTTTTCACATCAACTTTTCGTAGGTGGTCTAAGTAACCGTTGAACACATTCATATGCTCCATGAGATTCACGCCTTACTCCATCTTTAGCCGATACAACTTCCGCTTCAAATGCAACTTGTTGGTCAAGCTCTTAGCAAGATAGAGCTTTTCTAACTTCTCACACAAGGTCGATGCTGAATCCTAATCCATGACATTGTTGATAATACCATCAGCAATACAAAGCCGAATCATGCTCACATTTTGACTCCAACTCTTCCCAATCATCATTTCTAATTTTGCATCCTTTCCTTTCAACACCCTAGCCAAGCCATGTTGAACAAGGAACCCTCCTTTGTCATAGAGTAAAGCTGTTGATTCCGTTTGAGAGAAAACTGAGAGTTGATTGTTGCCTTCATTGTGGTTGTAACGGAAAACCGAATCTTAAAAAATGGTCAAGAACCGAGCCGACTCTGATACCTTTGTTGCGAAAGCACCCAAATACCGAGATTCAAACACAACCACAATCACAACTAATAGAAGTGCAATGAAAAATAAAATAAAGAGAGACGCACAAAGTTTACGTGGTTCGGCTCTAACACGCCTACTCCACAAAGAGAATCTCGTTCTTTCAAGTACACTTGAGTATGAAAGACCCACATCCAACTCCTTATAGACTCACTCGTACAAAAGCTCACTCTCGCCCAAGCCTAGACTTAACACTTGCTCTCGTCTTTGGCACCAAAAAGTTGTTATCAAGTCATAGATGTCAACGGGTATGTACAGAAACAGTTGATATTATGGCTAGACGACATTTGAACTACCCAAGAAAAAACCACCAAACATGCTTTCAAGAATATCAATTCTCCATGCCTGGAAAAAGACGATTATAGCTTTCCAAATATAGCACCAAAGAAATATGGCATTGGTATAAATCAACCCATTGGAAACACGAACCATCCCAATAAATTTTATTGGGAATTCGAACCATCCGAACATGTGGCTTACTGTCCAAAACTAAATCAAATCGTGAGAGATAATTGTTTAAAATAAGGGGTACTTACAAAACACATTCGGGCTGGACCAAATTTATTCATTGAGACAATGGATATTCATTGTTTAGTAAATTATTTTTAGCTTTTGGTCAACACATTTGCAATTAAACATTTGTTTCAAGAGGAAATAAAAAAACATAAAGTCATAAACTGAAGTTGAAACAAGAATTAGAAAAAAGACCCCAAAAGAAGTAAGACTCAAATTTGTTGTGTTTTAATTTTTTGTTGTCTTTTGAGAATTTATTTAACTTCTAATCATAATTTTTTTGTCTTGAGATTCTTCTTATCAAAGTGAATGCCTAATCGCAGAAATAAACTTGACGCGAATCTATCAAAAATTTAGAAAAACCAAAGAATAAGTCAGTTTCATTAATTTAGAGCGACGAAGAATTTATATTTATTTGAGATCTTGGCAAGTTACTATTATAAAATAGAATAGAAGACAATTAACTGGACTTGCAATCTTAGGGGCTATTTGTTTTCTTCTGGATATAGTGAATGGATATACAGTATAGCCAAGATATAAGTTAAATATAATATTCTGAGAATATACCTCTGAATAGGTATGTCATGAGTTCATGTTTGTTTAGCTCTGGATAAGGGTGAGGATATAGATGTCTTTTAGCTTGTAATGAATAAATGTGTGAATTTGTCAATTTACGTTCATAACAAATACAATATACCCCACCTTGACCTTTTGCAATTTTATTCTCACGACAGTATTTTGGTAGTTGCAATTGCCCACCCAAACCAAACCACAAAAATAGCCAATTGTGTAATAACAAATTAAACTATTCATTTTCTCATATAATTTGTGAAACATGATTTGTCCAATTTTTCTCTAGCCCAAATCATACAATTCCCAAAAAAATGACTCCAAAGATAACCAAAGCCTACAATTGGGACACATTGGACCTTTACTCAAAATTATTCCAGAGATGGAAGTGTAAAGCAAAGAACAAAAACACCAAATAAACAATAGTAGTAACAAGTATCATTGAAAAATTAAAATATTATGTTGTGTTTCAATAGATGAATGAGACCTAGGGACTTGAGATCAAGATAAAAGAAAAGTTTAAAATCCTTGCTTAAAATGATTTTAGACAACCACTTCTACGTGTTCTCTTAGATCCATACAAATGAAGCTTTGGCAGCTTTGTCATCATTTCACTAATTACGTTTATGCATTAGCCCACTAAATGGGAACTACGGGGTTTATGAATATGATGGTTAGAATTAAAGGGGTAAGTTTATCACCTTATCTCTACGGAGGAGATTTAAAATACCATCCATTGTGAACTACAAGGGTTCTTATGTACTACAAGAGTAAGAAAAATTACTAAATTTTGAGGGTTTTTGTTCAGTAAAAGTAACAATTTATTAGGAAAGAGAAAAGGGGTTTCAATTAAAGATTGAAAAATACACTTGAGGGCAAAGCCTTGATCACCTATGGGCATAAAATGCTCAAATAAAAACATAAAAGCCCACACATGTGGGCCGAAAAGCCCAATACAACAACACAGCTCATAGCCAAGGGCAAAGCCCAAAACATAGTGGGCTAAGCCCATCCAAGAAAACCCTAAACTAAAACTAACTCTTCGTTGCACCGGTAGACCACCATTGTCCACCAATCTTCTGGGAGCTAAAAAGCCACATCGGATGCTCACCCAATCCATTAGACGAGAACCGCGTAGTCCACCAACGACTGTGGTGGGAGTACCACGACGAAAGATCACCGCCACCAAAACACTACCTCGCCATTAGGCCGCAAGCCTGTAATCCCAACAGAAGACCAAACGGTAACCACAGATAGAGGATAGATCGAGAAAAAAGGGGGTGGATTATTAACAAAGGAACAAAGAGGAGCAGTATAGGAGGTCGAAAGAATAGATGGGAGAGAAGAAAGACTAAGAAAATCAAGAAGCCATACTGCCGATAAACAAGAACCGCGACCATCGAGAAATTGTCTATTCGGGTTCTTATTGAATGAGAACTAAATTACCCATCCATTGTGAAGCTACTTGTCACTTAATAAGGTCTTACTTACCACGTAATGTAAAGTTTCTTATTATTAATTTGTCTCTAGATACCACTAATATGAATCTTTTAAGGGTTAATTACATTTTGTCTTGTTAAACTATCTTTTTCACGTTATTATCTTTTACCTATTAAATCCTACATCTTAACCCTTTAACAACTAAAAATAGGTGAATTCTCAATGGTGTTAACAAAATTAAGGTAACATTTGATATTGCCCTTTAATATTTCTAGCGATGTGTGAAATACCCAACAAACTCCATAAATGCTCGCGCAAGACAAAGACGATAACTTAGTCCTAAAATCGTTCACTCTCTCTGTACCTCTCTTTGTGAAACATAGATCGATGGTGCAACCTTAGATTTTGGTGGTTTACATTCTAGAAATTGATCATCACTTTGTGAACTTTTAGCTGAAAAACTCTAGGAAGATCTAGTAGAAATAGATTGAAGTACTTGAAACCCAAGGCTAGTTCCACCTAATTTTGAAAGTATGAATTTTGAATCCTAGAACGTAGTAATTATATTGCGATCATAGCAATGTATGTTGTCATTGGTAAATCTTTTGCATGTGAGTTGTGAGGGATATTGTATTTTATGTGTGTGTTTGCGTGTGTGTTGTGGGAAGGGTGCACAACTTAATTAGAGTCTTATTCCATAAAGAGTGAGTTATTATTTGATCCTTCAATCTTTTTAAACCTAGCTGACTAGCTATACCATAATTAACTACCAAATATGAACAAGTAAAATATGTTCCACAATCTCTAATCTCCTTAATCGAGGCAATTTAACATTTTTCTCTTTAGTTTTTAATATGTAAATCATTGGCATTTATATCTTTTTTTTTTAGGTACATCATAAATCATTCGAATTTGTCTTATGGTAAAAATAAGATCAAATGGCTTATGTCAAACTAATCGTCATCCCGTTTTAATATGACAAAATTTCCTACCTCGTAAAATTGATTGTGCACAAAATTCGGTAATATCTATGTGTGTGTGTGTATGACTACCAATATAGGAAAATTTTGCTAATGATAAAAAAATTATCACTTTTTTTGTACATCGATAATCAACGAAATTTATCATGTCTATATGGTAAGAAAATGACCTCAAATGCCTCATGTCAAACTGATCATGATCTTGTTTGAATATGATAATTTATTCAGGGTAAAATTGGTCTTAATCAGATTTTTATCTTGGTCATTGATTCATGGTTAACTCACAAGATGTATGAATAGATAGTAAATGTGGGTATATATAGTTTTTTACAAGGCTATTCTTATTTAGTCATGCAGTCGAGAATTGAGTCGAACATAATAAAGTAACAAAAGAGAGAAAATTAAGTCAATGAACTGACCATAGAGGACACGACTAGACCCTTTCTCACCTATTACTCTAAAAGTGTAATGGTTAAAATTATTTGGCCCTCATAAGGTGTCAGCCTTATTTATAACCTAAATGAAAGGAAATCTATTTTAATAGAATTGCATCTCTTTCGCCTATAAAATTACACATTTATTCGCCTATTAAGTTATACTATGCTTGTTAGTTAATCAATCTAAGTACTTTCCTCATTAATACCTACAATTTCTATTGGCTTGAATATTATAAGAGTGTTAGATGACAGCATATCGGTGTCCCTTGTTTTTATCGGCAAAAACAAATTATATTAATTATTGATGAATTACACCCAACTTCGAAATCGAGATCCATATGTTGACAAGATGCCAAAACCAAGTCTCGGGCCTCAGCCCGATTACAGGATCCATCCAACTTACAAAACCCAAGTAAAAAGAAAAAATAGGAGTTTCAAACCTCGGTGTCCTTAGCAATCGCTTTTATCAGGTGACGCCCACCATGGAAAACTATGATTAGGCCACCAACCCAACAATTAATCTAGCGTCAACAATTGACTGACTTAAAATTTACAACTATTCACAAATTTCGTGCCATAATGGAAACTGGAAACTGAAATAGACATGGATTTTATTCCTAATCAATCTATGTAAATTAAGTACAAAGACAATCATAAGAGCATCTTCAATCCACTAATTAAACAATACATGTTGATTAAAACAATTATCCAAACCCACTTTTGAGTGTTCTAACCCATTTTTTATCCCACTAGACATTTTGCCTTTCTTGATTTCCGCTAGCTACAATTAGCGAGCACCAACTCCTCGCTGTGTATGGACAAAAGATGAAAGGTACACTTTTTCTGTGACTTTCTAAGTATATGCATCTCCTTTTGCCTAGTTTTAAAAGTCAATTCTACTGTACAAAATATGATATTCTTCAAAAAAGGGTATAGTTGGAATATAAAGATAAAAGTGAATATGCAAAATAGTGATTGTCCTTTTCTTTTTTAGTTTTAACTAGGAAAAATAAATAGTATAGTTGGAGATTCTCTAAGGACTTCATTTTATTTTATTTTTTCAAAAATTTATTGTGGAGAACCAAAGCCCACCAGTTATTTGGGATTATGTTTGTGAGGAATGTACAAAGTTTTACTTGACGAGTTGGAGTGAATTGCTTCAAAAACGAAGGCAAGATACACCCTACTTACTTGAAAATATTGCACCAATATCACCATAGATGCCGAATTAACTGCTAACATTCTAGAAAAATCTCCTTTAAACCTTCAAATGTATTTGCCAGTCTTATCTAAAATGGGATGATTAGTGTTTCATTGTTTATTTGAGTTCCATAATACTAGTCCATTGTAGGCTTGACCGATTAAGGTGTGTTCTTTGACTTGAAATAGTACCAAAGCTTTGACGGTTAATGATAGGTTTTATTGTTAAGTTGTGTATTCGAAATTGAAACAATAGCAAAGCTTGACTATTTAAAGTGTAGGCTTGACCGATTAAGGTATGTACTTGGACCTGAAACATTAGCAAAGTTTGATTGGTTAAAAGTTAGGCTTGACCGGTCAAGGGGTCGTCTTCTCCAAAATTTCTCTAGGTTTTTACCTTTGGATCTTCGTGAAGCTCGGAGTGTTGATCAAGAACATAAATTGAGAGAAAGGGGGAGGATATTTACCTTGCATCAAGGGTTTGGAAGCTAGATTTGAGGAAGAATGGATTGGTCTTGAGCTTTTGCCCAAGTGGGTTCCTCCCTCCCCCTCCCTCCCTCCCTCTCTCTCTCTCTCTCTCTCTCTCTCTCTCTCTACTGTATAAAGTGGTTCATATCCCTCTCTGACTGAAATGCAACAACAATTCAACTCTAAGCTCTTGTGGTAATTTAAATTTCGTGGTAAAAGGTAATAGGAAAGGGAGGTCCATTTATAGAGAAGTTTTGGATGATTTGGAAGGAAACACTTGCATGCCGAGATAAAGGAAACAACTAGGGTGGTCATGGCAGTAGTAGAGGTGCAGGGGCTGCCATTGAAGAGGGGAACAAGTTTCATGTGGGGGAAATGGAGTATGCGGTGGAGAAGATGGCTATTGAGGAGGAAATCTTTGTCTGGCCTGGTTTGGAATGAAACTAGGTTAACGAATTGGTTTTTTAGTTTATCAGCAAAGTTTTGGTGTGGATGAGTGAACAACAATGAGTGAGGGTGATGAGGAATAAGAATCATATTTTAGTGAGGGTGACCCCATAATAAGAAAACTATGGTGTAATAAGGCCCATGATAGGATATTAGAATTTCATAGGGTGTGATAGGGCACATGGTAAAATATGATATGTAGAATAGTTGGATTTTAAAGTAGTCCCCGAATTAAAATATTAAAACATACAATAAAAATTAATTAAGACGATTAAATAATTAAGATTTCTTATTAATTGAATTTAAATTTTTCGGTCCTTACAACCTATTCCCATTAATAAATTTTGTCCTCGAAGTTACAAAGTAGGAGTTACAAAAATATAGGGATGGTTAGCATGCATAACGTTTTCTCGTTCCCATGTCAAGTCCTTTAGGTTTTGGCGACACTAAAGAACTGACACTATATGAATAGTCTTTTCTCGTAGAATATTCTCGCCAAAATCAATTATCTGTATTGGTTGCTCTTCATAGGCTGTATCTTCATCAATGTTGACTTCTTCCTAGTTGAGGATATGGGTCGGATGGGCTAGGTATTTTGGAAGCATGGATACGTAGAACACGTTGTAAACACAATCAAGTTGAGGTGATAGGGCTTGACAGCAGGCAACTTCTCCAACGCACTGTATAATCTCAAATGGGCCAACGAATCGTCGTGATAGCTTCCCTTTCTTGTTGATATGGATGATTCCTCGTGTTGCTAAAATCTTTAGAAATACATTGTTCCCAAAGGTCAGAGGTCTGGTTTTTTGGTTGACATAGCTATTTTGTTAGTAATATTCTTGATGACGGTGTCAATGTGCAGTAGTGAAAATTCATCCTTTGGACTTGCTTTGTTCAGATCCCTAAAGTGAACAAATACTCTAATTTTTCCATCCTTTTTTGGGACAATCACAATGTTTGCAACCCACTTTGGATACTCAATAACCATGAGGAAACCTGCTTTGATCTGCTTTGTGATTTCCTTTTGCTTTTCAGAATCCAGTCAAGCCAAATTCGAATTCTTTTCAACTTCTGCTTGACAAGTTTGCCATCGTGGAAGCGAGGGATTCATTGCTCAACGATCTCAGGATCAATGCTAGGCATATCCTCGTGAGAGCAAACAAAAATATCTATGAATTCTCGTAGTAAATCGATTAGTGTTGTTCTGTTGTCAAGAGACAACGTAAAGCCAATTTGGACCTTTCGAGGTTCCTTTTCATTATTCAAATTAGTTGAAAATAATTCTTTTATTGTAGGTTAGGCATGCCGTTAATTATCTTTTTTAACCAAAAATCTCAATTCGTCAGAGATGTCCCCCTTCGAATCGTTATCATATCCTTCTAGATTTAAATGCTTAATATCAAGCACATCGAAGTAAGCAAAACCTTCTTGCATTCCATCATCATTGAACTCTTTCATAGAGGGCATTATAGATACAAACTCAAATTCAAAATCAAAGTTATGACATGAGCTAGAAACTGACACAGGGCTCCTCAAATCCTAAATCAAACGGGCCTGACCTAGACTTAAACTGACTCCAAAAGACTCGTCCATGCAAGTTACAAATATTTTTTATAATGCAATTGTTGTATGTTTTAAGAGTATCTGTAATGAACTGAGAGAGGTAGGTTGAAGCATATGGCTCGATCATCATCACTGCAACATCTCCTCCAATACCCATCTATCCCACTTCCCAGAAGAAAGACTCTAGGTTAGCCTTTTTCAATGTTTTACCCAATTTGGGTATTCATTTAGTGAAGTCACTGCCACTTGCTCAGTTTCGTCGTCTCATAGTTGGTGCTCGAAAAAGATCTCAAAATAAAGATATTTTTCCCCTTCCTCTGGATCCCAGTAATGTTCAATATTCCCACATAAGAGCAAATCTCTTCCTTCCTTCACAAAATAGCCGTTGAGGATTTTGTAGTATTCTATGGGTTTTTTTCGTCGAAGGGCCTTCCACTCTCCTTCCTTTGCTTGCGCTTTTGTATGTTGAGCCTTTTCTTCATAATCCTCTTCAGTTGATTGATAACCCAGGGCAAACCAATGTTTGCTGGATTTGAAGTTGGAAAATTTTAGAATCTCCTGTTTTTGTTTCTCCAATTCTAGTTAGGGGATATAGGACTTTTTTCTTCATCATGGCAATAGTCAAGACATTGATTTAGAACCATTCTTCAGCTAGAATGACGTTTGCTTGTTGAGCTTCTTCGAAGTAGAACTCACTCATCATCGTGTCTTGTTTTTCGTGCTAGATCTATAATTGTGGGACATTGTATTCTGTTGTGGCCTTAATTTTTGCGTCTCTGCTGAGGACACCTATTTTCAAAGACAAATAGATTTTCTAATAGAGAGTGGACATGAAGGCTTTAATCTCAGGATCGTGGATCCAAGGCTTTCCAAGCAACAAATTGAATGAGGCAGAGATATGTAAGACCTAGAATTCAACCTCCGGCATAAATCCTATAATCATCTACATTTTTACAATTCCAAGAACATTCACGCAGGTGTTGTCATAAGGCCAAACTCAATGAGTTGATAGCATGATATCTGTAGGGGATGGATTCTGTTGAGTGAGAATATTCAAAACAATATGCTGAATTGGTTAAGACCAGTAAAATCTTATGAGTTGAAGAGAGGAAGAAGAAGAGAAAATGGTGAAGGAGGAGGCAAACACTAGGAGAAAAAGAATGACAGCTCTCTCTAATCCTGAAATGGGCCTAGAAAGGTAGGTGGGGGACAAGCTCTAGAGAGTAGACTAGGAGAAGGCTAGGTGAAAATCTCTCTCAAGCATAAGGGAAGTATCTCTCTAGAAAGCTCAAATGTCTAATCAATGAGCTAAACTCTGATTTGACATGGGGGGTCAAGTATATATAGGCACACTAGGCCATATTCTGGTGCCAAGTGTTTCAATGTATACTTGACACATGTCCCTTTTCCGAAATGTCTAACCACGATGGCTCCGCCCCAGCTGTGACTCGCAGTTATAGTAGGTCCTGCGGCGACCTCTCCCCTTTTGAAACCACCGATCCACTAGTCCCCTCTATTTCTCGTGAGTAGGGTCAGGAGACCATGCGCTCAATCCCTCCCCGACCGTTGTTGTTCTATTTTCGCGACCCATTCGCCCAAGCCCTGCCATCGCAGCTCGGGTGGGCACGCATCAGGATTGGATTTTGGACTTCAGGATTTGCTTGGATCGCATTCTCGCCCTCTTCCTTCATTCATCTCTCGGTTGCCCGACACATGGTTGTGGCTGGCTCTGATCTTCACTCTACAATCTTGAGCCCCGGGGGTGCTCAAGTCATGAAGTTTGCCGCTCCCGCCCTCGTTGGCCTGGAGCCTCAACGTTCGGAGTATGAAACTTACCGCCTCCGGCCCTCATCGGCCTTAGACCTTATCGCTTGGAGTACAGAGCTCACCACCCTCGACCTTGTCGGCCTCAGCGCTCGGAACATAAAACTTGTTGCCCCCGGCCCTCGTCGGCCTCGGGCCCTGGCGCTCAGAGTATGGAGCTTGCCGCCTTCATTGTGTCGGCTCGTACCTTGACGCTCGAAGCATGGAACTTGCCGCCACTGGCTCTCGTCAGCCGTGGGCCTCAACGCTTGGAGTACAGAGCTCACCATCCCCAACCTTGTCAGACTCGGCGCTCGAAACATGAAACTTGTCACCTTGGCCCTCATTAGCCTCAACGCTTAGAGTACGGAGCTTGCTGCCCTCGACTGTGTCGGCCTCCAACCTCCTCTCTCGGAGCATGAAACTTGCCGCCCCTGGCCCTCGTCAGCCTTGGGCCTCAGTGCTCGAAGTATGGAGCTTGACGGCTCTGACCGTGTTAGCCTAAGCCTTAAAGCTCAGAGCATGAAACTTGCCACCCCCAATCTTCCTCAGCCTCGGGCCTCGGTGCTCAAAGTTTTTCGATGCTTGGCCCTTATCAGCGTCGGGCCTTGACACTTGGGGCCATTGAGCTCGGAGTGCGTCAGTAGGGCTTGCTAGTCTGGCGACTATAGCTCCCCCTCCTTTCCCTCTTCCCTCCTGCCACTGGTGGATGACTGCGGTTGGGCTGTCAATCCAAGCCCCTCTGCCTCGTGGCTAGGCCACTGGGGCTAGGCCTCCTCCACGAGGGTCCCCCTTTACGTCTCTCTTTCTCTCCCTCTCTCCTCCACGGTGGCCCCCTACCTCTCCCGCGGTAGCACCGCAAGGGGTCCTCCTCCGCCCCATGGATGAGCCGCTAGGGCCAAGCTCCTCCCCCCTCGTGGTGCTTTTTTCTTTGCTACAGCAGCGCCACTGGGCTCAGTGCCCACCCCCGCGACTGGGCCACTAGGGGTTCCCCCTTGGCCGCCATGCTTGGCCTTCGCGGCTGGGGTCCGCGGATTGGTCACCGTGGCCCACCCCTTTAACCCTCCCGCACTCAGGTTTTGGGTTTCAATTGACGAACCTTCATAGCCTTAAGTTCTGACCTGGGATTCGGTTCGTGAAACCCTCAGGACTTTGCCTTGGCCCGTGAATTTGATTCACAAAGTGTCGGGACCTTGTTTTAGCCCATGGACTTTATGCGATCTGTCTTCGGCCTATCGGCCCACATTTCCCATGCTCGGGTCTCTTGAACCTTATCCTGGTTCTTTGTTCTGTTCTTGGTTTTGTTTGTTCCTGATTCGTTGTTCTATTTTTTGTTTCTACTCTTAATCTTAGATAGAAATGTTCAAAGCAAAGCTTATGTATATTTTGATTTTTTGTTTCGTACTCTTAATTCGTTGTTCTTTTTTTGGTTTTAAACTATATTTTTTTGTTTTATCTATTATAGTGGACGCAAAGCTTATCTATTTTTTCCGTCTATTTCACTTCAGATAATGGTGATTTTGCAACCGATCACATAATATTTTATGCAAACAGTACCCTTAATCTTTTTCTGTTGTGTATAAAATAAAAACATGCTTGATTTCATCTCCCTCTCAGTGGATAATATCACGTTGGCCACTTTCCAATAAAAACAATCACAAAATTAGAGTAGGAAAATAAAAAGAAACAATCAAAAGTGGAGGTATACCATCTCAGCCGACAAGACTTTTATTAATACTACTCTTTTTTTTAGAAAGTAAAATAAATAAAGCAATCGTTATATGAACATATGGTGCTTGATATTATTATATGAGGTTGAACCCTTAGTCATAGGTTGAACACAGAATGGCAATGCTCAATGGCCAAAAAGAAACACCCAAGATGAAAACTAAAATGAAATATCATCCATTCTCTCCACTTATTTGATTTCCTAAATCTTTATTCAAGTATCTAATTTCTTTATTTATGCTGTAAATACGCATATAGTATTTGAGAAATTATATTTGTAAATAAACTAAACTTTAACTACTTATAGTTATATGTTTACGCATATTAAAGTTTATTCTTATTTTACTATCCATTATTCTGCTTTGCGACCACCATCTAAATTGTTTGTAATGTTCTGATTTTTGAACATGTTAATTTAAAAAAGTGGAGTAACCAAAATACTATCATTTTATTGAAATACGAGTTTACTACAAGAGATAGTTGAAATCCGTTCAAAAATACTATTTTACATTAAAAAGACTTTAAACACAAAGTCAAAGCAGTCTAGAAACTACTCTAAGTAAACCATGGCCCCATCGTGACTTTTGTGGGATAAACGTTATTGTACGGTGTATACTCCAGTCCAGCTCCATCATCATCAGTACCTAGTTATGAAATACCAGGGGCAGGAGGAAGTTGTGTCATGATATTTTATACTCAATAAGTTACTCTACACTTAAGTTTTTCTTTTGAATATTTTAGCATAATAACATGATGTGCAATGTACAGAGTATGAAATAATTCAGGTTATAATCACGCAATAAGATAAGTGCAAAAATAGTAAATGCATGTTTTTAATTGAAATAGCATAATTGAAATCATCAAAGTAATTATCACTGTGAATGTCAGTTCCATACGTTCCATGAGTCCTCGACTAGAATCAAATATTCTAAAATATGACCACGTCATATAATTTCATCAATTTTTCTAAGAATGACCTCGTCATTTATTTCGAATAGGTTTTTCTAACATCAATGACATCATCTATATTTTGAATCAACATTTCTATATCAATATAGTCAAGTATGGTGCTCCCGAACGATAATGATCTCGGCCGTCCGACTAGCCGATGCTTTCCAACTGCCCTGCTCCCGATCATCATGCTCCCAATCAATATGCTCTCCCTAATATTATATCATTTCGCTACTGTGCTGGACAATATAAGTTTAAGGTTTATACTAAAAGACCGTTAGATTAAAAAGGGCACGATAAGACTAGATATAACTTCGGCTTAAGCATAATTTGGCTAAACATATGACAGGGCTAAATTACAACGCTTGGGTGATACAAAAACATGGGTCTGTCACACCTTTTGATTAAAATTAAAGCTCGGCTCATGTCACATCACGGCTACAAGACATGAATAATATTCTCACGGGGAATATGTCCACAACCACTAATCGTATATCATTTTCAGTGTGTTTAATGTTTGGGTATTCACGGGACACCCTGAGTATCTCAATGCTTATCCAAGTCAAATGTTCAAAATATAATTCCATAGATTAAAACAACCATCATGCTTAATCCAATCATCTTCAAAGAAAATAATTATGTCATAGATAAATGACAATTTAAAATTATATGAAATGAAGAATAACGTAATTGAAAGTACAATCTATTCTTGTTATGGTCATTTGATGGGTAATCCTAATGTAGTCTAAAGCCTTTGTGATTTATAGAATCTATGGTTTATTTATGTAATTAATAGGGTTTACGACCATTACATTGTTGGGAGATCTAACTAGAATTTAGTTAAAAGGGGGTTGTTTTGCAAATGAAAATTTAAAAGTTGGTCATTATGTGGTTTCAAAAATATTTATATGATCAACTGATCATCTTTATTTAGTTAGGAAAGTATTTCAATATTTTTAAGTATTTAATCTTATGAAAAATAGCAAACATGTAGTAAGTGAAATATAGGGGCCAGTTAAAGATTTTAAATAATACGATAGTAAAATAGTAATTAACATGAGCTATAGGAAAAATGTAATTTATGAGAAGTCTAGGGGTTCAACTAAAATTTCTATAACCTAGGGGTGAATTGGATAAATCAATGTATTATGGTTTATTATGCAATTAAATGTAACTTAAGATTATATATGAAATTAGTCCAACATGGGGTTACTCGCGTAGTTTTTAAATCTACTAGGGGTAAGATTGTAATTAAATATAATTTGGGGTCAAAGTAAAATTAACATATAATTGGGGTATGATAGGGCTCGATTGTTGTAAATAAAGATTTGTAGTCATGGTTAATTCCGTTATCTTAACTAGGGCACATGAATTTACGAGTCGTAGGTTTTACGTTTTAGCATTTGAGAGTATAAGGATAAAATATCGGGTTCGAGGCTCGAGGTATCAGCTAGTCAAAATGATTATTATATACCATAGACTTCAAACATTTTTAAATTAGTAGATATGATTCCTAAACGTCAATTTAAGCAAGTACTGAAAGTTCCGAGGTACGAGATAGTTAAAACAACAATGACAAATCTGTCATACAATTTTAGTTTAAAAACGCATGAAATTAAGGCATCAATTTCACTCCAAATGTTATAAAATTTTACAAAAATGTACTTCAAGATGTTAGGAACATTTTTGGCAAAGGGTGTAAGGTTTGAATGTGTCTGCAAGTTGGTGAAAATTGAACGTTTACAGAATTCATCAAAATAGGACACTGCTTACTAAAACATACATTTTCGCAGTTCTATAGGTCCGATCGAGTTGATTCAAATTGAAAATGCAATATAACATTCTAATCTATCATCCCACCAAATTTCAAGTCATTCCGAGCTTTGTAGCATTCATATGGACATTCCGAAATTCGGACAGAAAATTTATCTCAAACAGAAACTCATCCAGAAATCTGGATAGAAATCCGGCTCTGGCAAAATTTTCACAACGCTGTAAAATGATTGTTTCTCCTCTGGCGATGCACCATTAAATATCTGTTTCTACCAAAACATTCAAAATGGTTCAAAGATAAGGGTCTTACAATTGGTTCAAAAATTTGTGGAGTTTCGAATGGGTTGGCAAGGGAAAAGCCAACGGCGAGGGAGAACGTAGCCATTGATGATGGTTATGTAGAGGAGGCTGACTGCAGGGTAGGGTGGTGAGCTGGTAGTGATGGAAGACAGAGTTGATGGGGAAGGGATAAGGGAGGCGGGAAAGGGGGAGGCGGGAAAGGGGGGTGACGGGGAAGGGAGGAGAGAGAAACGAGAGAGAGGTATACTATATATGTAATATGTAAATACTCGAAAAATTTTGAATTTTTATATTAATATATACAGGTTAATGAGTATTATTAATGTAAAATATGTAAAATTGGTAGTATGATTTATGGTCAATGTGATATAATGACATCGTAACTTTTGGGACTTGTGGTAACATGTGACATACTTTAGGGGTATGAGTGTAATTTTGGGGTATTAAATTTAGTTTATATCAAACAAACCCATTTGGTCAAAATACAAAACCCATCTCTCTTCTCTCTCTCCCTCATATGTTGAGCTCTCTCCCAAAATTCTCCATCCCAAACTTCCTCCAAAGTTCGATTCATTCAAGATCCAACGTATTTTCCTCACCCATGGTTGATATCTGGTGGTAGTTTCTATCTATTTGTTTGGAGGATGTGTTCTTGACATTGTAACCTTTGGAAGTTAGGACTTGAAGTTGGAAGCTTGTTTTTTGAATTTGGGAGTTGAGGTAGGGATTTTTCACACTTATTACATGCATAGAACTTGATTTGGTTGCCATTTGATGCCTTGAAGTTGAGTCAAGAAGCCCTAGGTTCATAGTCAAAATCTATTGAAAAAGCCTTGTTTCGTGCCCGAGGCACCGGTGTCTTATTTTTGGTACCATCGGTGTCAATAGTTTGCAATATCTTAGTTTTGGTGCATGGCACGGGTGCCTTGATTTTTGATGCACCAATGCCTCCCTTTCTTAGTGTTTCCAACTTTCAAAATTTTGAACTAAGCATCGGTGTCTTATTTTTGGTAGCACAAGTGCCTTTTGCTTGCAGCATCTCAATTTCAACTAAACACTAATGCCTTATTTTTGGGCACACCGGTGCCTTGAACCTTAAAACTTTTCATTAATTTTGCCTTACTTGGACACTTGTTTCGACGTATTCTTCTACTTGAATTAGAACTCCATGAACTCTAAAACTTATTCTTTCTTGGACACAAAATGTTGGCTTCTATTTATGATTTTAGATTATGTTAAACATTGTATGCATTGATATTGAGAACAAAAGAAATGAATCACATGACATACATTGATATTGATTTTGTTGGACGAAAATTATGAACTTTATGATTTGTGTGCACATTTTGACAATACGACACGATTGTTATGAGACACCTGACATACGTGAACACCATACTAGAATTCTTTAGGAATGCTAGGCAGGGCCATGAACTGGAATCCTTCAGGAATGCCAAGAATGATTTTGAAATAGAATCCTTCGGGAATGCTAGGTTGATATGAACTAGTCTCATTCAGAAAAATGCGAAGAATGACACATTGACACATAATGAAAATATATTGATGACACACGTGATTTATGGGATTGCAATTGATGAATTGAGGAACCATGACATATGGTGGGTTGTCATGCACATTTCTTGACTCATTATTGTTTTCATGTACTTTCTCTCTCTTGTATAGATATTGATGTTCGTATGATTTATCATATCATGTCATATGCATGTAATACATGTGCTGATTTTTCTACTGGGCTGTTGAGCTCAATCTTTCTTTTTTTCAGGTACAACCTTGGAGTGATAGCATGGGATGTTTGACATGTATGGATGGATATGCATACTTTTGAAAGTTGCATTGAAGGAATTATTTAACATCTTTTATATTTTATTTTTGAAAAGATGTATCGTAACTCATACTTAGTTATTTTGATTCAAGTGATGCAAATTATCTAACTCCCTTTTTTATTTTTGAGGTGATCGTTGGTCGAAACGAGCTCTTTTGTAATCTATTTCAAATTTGTTTCATTCTATCTTTCATCAATAGACTTTTTGAAAACTTTGGTGAGATTGTAAGACTTTATATATAGTAAATATATATATATATATATATATATATATATACACACCACCATGCACAAAATATATATGTATAAAAGATAATAAAAGTTTAAAAATATACACACACACACACATAATACATAAATAGAATAAATACATCACAACACACACACACATATATATGTACGCGCACGAAATAAAAATCTATACGCGAAGTAAGTGAAATAAAATGTTTGAACTATTTAAATCGTTTAAAATTTTATGGGTCATTACATTGTTAGTGCCACTAATGATATTAGAAGAACCTAATATGTGACGTGTAGGAATACACATAAAAAAATATGTATATTATCTAGAACTAATAATAATAACATAAACATATACAAATCAATAAACTTACACTATATGAAGAACAAAAGAAACTGAACGGATAGATCGAGGCACGTCTAAGACATTTTCCTTAAAGCAAATTTCGCTCCTCCCACGGTGCTCAGAGTCGATGAGCGTTTGCTTCCTAGGATACAACGATCTCGCTCGCAAAAGTAGCACTCCAATCTACGAGTCTAGCGAACCAATATGTGCAGTATTCTGTCAACGAAGGAAGAATTGTCTCACAATATGCAAGAGTATTTTAGGAATTTTTCTTCATACCAAAATATGGAATGGAAAGGACGTATTTATAGGGAGAATGATAACTTTTCAAAAAAAAATGGTGGCTATCCCATAAGTCACCATTAGTGACTTTTCCAAAAGACACAATTAATGTGTCAAATGGTACATGAGAAAAGGCCCATGAAGCAATTATTGGGGCAAACTTAAAACTACCACTTGGTGGGCCATAAACCAAACACGAGGCCCATTTATATAAGTACAATAAGGCCCATACATAATATTAAAGAAGCCTATTTTCTTAGTTCGAATAGGTTCCAAAAAGTATCAAAGGATATAACTTACCATTCATCAACCAATTCAAACTTTATGAGGTAATTTTTAATTCAAATTTTGCCAACATAACGATGTTAAGTTTCATGAACCCATAATTCTTAGAATGTTTGGATAGGTGAAAATTGAAATGATAAAGTAGGAAAAAGGCAAAACAACCCTCAAAATAATTAAAGAAAATATTGTACTATTTTTTTAAGCTTTAATTCAACTCAAACACTACTAATCATCTCAATAGTGATGGGAGTTCATACAAAGAATAAAAAATACCTTGTACTTGACATTTTTAATTATGTGCTGCAGTCAAATTTTGGCTATTTTTAATTCAAATAGAATAAGAAATTGATACATCATGATTCTAAAATCTGAGGCCGATTAAAAAGCATTTGCACACTTTGAAGCAATTAATTTGAGGTAAACTCTGTAGGAGAAATATGCTCGTTTTTTGAAACTGGAAATAAAACACCACAATAGATTAATAATAAAAAACCTGGACAGAAGTCGATTGAATCG
>JABCMJ010022662.1:0-66117 GCA_014822125.1 Arbutus unedo | reverse complement strand
ATTGGCTTCACAGACATTGCACTTGGTTGGATAGCTAATTTGCTCGATGTAATCGAGGAGGTTATCGGGATAAAGTTTATAGATGCAGAGAAATTTCCACAGATATCAGAGTGGATGCACAACTTTTGCGACGTTCCCGTGATCAAAGCAAACTGGCCGCCTTATGACAAACTAGTCGCCAAGTATCATGCCATTCGCGAGAAGTACGCAGCACCTAAATGAACCAACTAAAGTTCATAAACTCGAGGAATGAAGATTAAATGAAGACCTTCCCATCTAAAAGCAGCATTTCTGTTGTGGTGTATTCAAGTCCAATAATGGAGCTCGACTTACAACAGAGGGTTCTCTCCTATGTTTTTCAGTTAAAAAAAACTTGCATGACTAAAATAACTGCACAAGTCATCTTAGCTACTGTGCATTGGCATTAAGAGTTCTACAATAAAGTGACTCCCCTAATAGAAAAGCTCTGAATCTATTGTGAAATTTCTTCCAACTTTAAGAGATTGTGTTCCCTGGATCTTTCAGACTCTTCCCAGATGCAAAAGTGAATAATCCTTTCAAACGGACATCGCAATTGCAACTATTGCATTTCAATTCTTTTGTAAATGTTGTTAGGAGAAAAGTGTACTCATTAACCGGCAATTAAATGTAGAACAGCCAAAGCAAGATATTGCAGTCTCTAAAAACTTGATGTGCAATTCCAGGCAAAATGATGACAAAGGTTACTAGTATACCATAGAACAGCCAAAGGATTAATTGCTCTAAGAGCAAAACATGTGCAACCCTGCCTAGTCAAGAACCGGGACAAAAGCTAACAATCAAAATTGTCTCAATAAGAGCATCATAACCTGCACAGCCTGCCTTCTACTAAACAACTAACATGCCGTCCTAGTCACAAAGCCACAACCATGAGAAATCACAACATGCCTGTCCAAAATGAAAAAAACAAAAACCAATGAACTTTTGTCATATGAAAATAGATTCAGGGTTTGCATGTATTATACAACTATGATGAAGTAGGGCATCAAAACTTATATTTAGAACAAGGAGCTAAGAACAAACTGCACATCTAGACATCAAGAGCATCAGCACTAAAGTGAAAATGTAAAGGCGTATATAACATATCCAAAGAGGGATGAGCACAATTAGGAATCCGTTTAATGATAATGTAGATGACGGGACAATGTCAACATTCTAGCACGCGTATTTATCCCTCAGCCATCACAATTTTCCAACAGAAAAAAAATATGGCAGAAGAGTTGAAGCTTTTTAGGATGTGGCAAGTCCTTTGCTTCGCGACTTGTTGGGGTATTGAAACTGAAGGGCACAAGAGTACGAAACCATATTTGAGGATCTTTCAAACGAAGCTCTTTATTCCTCCAGTAAAATCCTGTGTACAAAATGGTTCCAGTCCTTGTGCACAATGGAAAACCACTCCCCGAATCCCTTGTAGCTATTTAGTACATTTATGATACATCCAAGCAGAGTCCTTTATTACCCTATGATCCTCATGAGATAGCCAAGGCTCGTTTTCGGGCAAAAGTTGGTGATGATAAGGTAAACCCCCCAATGTCTTATGCACGCCGCGATCAACTTGACCCTGAACTTAAGAATATTCAAAAATAATTTATTATAATATCTAGTTCATCATTTTATTTAACTAACTGCACTAGAGATTTTGAAACCCTTCCAGATAACAAGTAACGAAGCTGGCAGGATATTGATTGTGTACTTGGCCACCGTCTCTCGCTTAACATATATTATCAGGCCTGCTCCCTAAAAGTTCCGGTTTTGAGGGGCAACATGTGATCTAACATGGTTTCCCGAAATCTGGTTGTCAGAGATCTTGAGTTGAACGTATTCCAAATTTGAATTTGTTACCTTTGCTGGCTTTCATGATTAGAGATAATTTCTACAAATTACTTCCCATTCCCGTTGTAACCACTATTGACAATACACGTGAACTTTTATCTTCAGGTCCGAACTAATGAAGTATTCATCTGAGTAGTTTAGTTGTTCACATAACTGAATTATTCATCTTAGTTTTTTGGGTTCAAATTGGTCCACTTTATAAAATCAAAACAGGAAGACGTCCAGCTCTCTTCTTCATATATCCCACTGCTGGCCTTAATAGATTTCTCAAGGATGTACATTTGTAACATAGAGCGAGAGAGAACTAAACAAACAGCCATAGATAAATGTGAAGCAAAGCTAATTCCAAGTGAATTTTATGGTACCTTATTTTCCGTAATCACAAGAAGAGCAATGCTCCTGTTTTCATGCCCTCTTGCGAGTTGGAGCACGACCAGGAGCCCATGGGCTTGGATCAAGAATCGTAAATATGGACTTGGGCTTAGCATTGTTTCTATGGCCTTTCTTCACCAAACTTCAAGAAGTAGTTCAAAAACAGTTGTTCTTCCCGCCAAATGCTCTCCCTATAACCGTCAATTTAACTAACCCCCTAACAACTTCACTGAAGGACCTGATCTCTTTCCACTTCTGCAAATTTATTTCTCTCTCAAACCAGTTCTTGCTCTCCAAGAACTACCACACCCAACCACCAAGAAACAACCATTCTCATCAGAACGAGAAAAAAGGGAAAGCTCCGTCAAACCCAAGAAATCAAAAACATATGGCGATGTTTCATCTACACCATCATCAAGGACGACTGCTTTACTTTTTCAAGATCTTCACAGTCTCTCTCCCCCTCTTCTGCCTCCTTTCCTGGGCATCTTCCACCACCCCCCCTCTACCCCATCCTCCTTCTCCCTCCTCCCTAGCTGCCGCCCGATCCCTCAGAACCCGCGGCTACTCCATCTTTGCCGCACTCATTGCGGCCACTAATACCGACTCCTGGAACGGCACTGGTACCGTACTAGCCCCACCCGACTTTGCCTTCTCCTTTGCCGCCGCAAAATTCAACAACCACCACCCGCCGCCCCGCGCATCAGCCTCTCTCCTCCTCCACCACACCCTAAAAGAACCCCTTACGTGGCACAACCTCGCCGTACGTGCTAACGGCCACGAGCTCCGCACGTGGCACCCCGACAGATGTGTCTTCGTATCCAAGGGCTTGAACGGCAAGCTCGGCATTTCTCCTCGTAAACACTCGTCCCCAACAGTGGCCGTTAAAATCCGGCGGCCTGATCTTTTCGTAGACAGCCATCTCACCGTCCACGGCGTCGACGACGTAATGGACCCCACAGCTGCGTCCACTTGCTCGTTTCCT
The DNA here is from genome assembly GCA_014822125.1 of Arbutus unedo. NCBI lineage: Eukaryota > Viridiplantae > Streptophyta > Magnoliopsida > Ericales > Ericaceae > Arbutus > Arbutus unedo. The sequence goes on along the minus strand of JABCMJ010022662.1, from coordinate 62,888 downwards.
GATCCCACGGCCCAGGTTGAATCTCAAATCGATCGGTCGTTCCTTGATCATGCGATTAGAGAGTTAAGGAGGAGGGGATTCGGTGTGGTCGCGACGGCAATGGCAATCAAACAGTCCCATCTGATTACTCAAAAGGAAATCACCGTCTTCGCACCTTCGGATGCGAGTCTCTTCTCCGACTCTGACGGATTCCACTTCGATTTCCTTCACCACGTTGTACCAAAACGTCGTCATTCCGACGACATTGCAAGCCTTTCGGTCGGAACGGCGATCGAGACGCTGTCGCCATATAAGTCGGTCATCATTGGATCGGAAAACGGCGATGTTACTGTTAATGGCGTTGCAGTTCAGAGTTCGGCGGTTTACCACAATCGGTGGATTGTGGTGCTCTCTGTTTCGCGGAGCATAGACGACGCCGTCGATTCTGAAGAGGTGGTACGAATTTCTGGCGACGAGTCGAATTCTGGCCGTTCCGGAAATCAAGCTTCCACGCCACTTGATTCCGGCGATTCTTTTGAGGAAAGTCTATTTCGCGGCGGATTTCCAGGCGAATTTCTAGAATCCAGTGATGCCGGAGCTCAGTCGCCGGCGCAGAACCATTCCCACTATGACACGAGGAAATTTGAAAGCCAAGCTCCGGCGAGCTTCCTCGAGTATGGACAAGACGATGAAGATGAGATTTCCTTGCGAACGCCTTCTCCGGCGGCGGAGGGAGAAGCCACAGCCGAATGGAGGTTGTCGCCCGGGGTTTCTCCGGCAACATCAGATGACGTCGTCTCGACTCTCTCTCTAGCAGTTGAAGACGAAGATCTCATCTGTCCGGCAACCTTACGGACCCTGCGAGAATCAGGGGTTGGGACTAGTGTGTACGTGGAGAGATCTTCACCGTCCACTACGCATGATGAGTTTTCTGAGAAGTTAGTCCAATCGGGACCGTCGCGTGGGTTTAACAAGGCCTTGTGAAAGTGGTGGTTCTGTCTGGACCCTTTGATGAGAATCAGGCTGAGGTCCGTGCCTGGTGATCTAGTGTTTTACTACGCCTGATTACTGCCACATGGCCCACAGAAAGTAGTAAAAGAATTTTGTGCAATTTTAAGATGTAGTCATATGATTTTTGTAGTTGACGTACTGTTATATTTCAAAACTCTTGCAACTTTCTTGCATAAATACAAAATAGATTGAAGAAGTGTGTGTGTGTGTGTGTGTGTGTGAGAGAGAGAGAGAGAGAGAGACTTTTCTTTTTTGCGCTATAATCCATGTTTAACCTGAAGTTATCTGAAACTTGAGCTCAAGTTGAAAATTAAGCAATTCCTTAGAATACAATTGGTTTTTGAATTCAGATTCACACACCGTATTTGAAACACAGATCCTGAACTATAGACCAAAAAATAGTTTAGTGATCAATCCACTCAACCACCCATCTGAGGAACTGCAGACGTTGTGATTTTCAATAGGTATCCAAACGGAGAATTTTCTTTGGCTTAATTTCCCTCTCCTGGTTTAAATTTTGCATCAGATATTCACCCCCTCGCCTTGCTCTCGAGCAATAGATGCCGATAGAATCCCAAGATCACGATTCAAGAAGGTTAATGCAGACTCACAATCTGAGATTATTCTTGCAACAGAAGAGGGCTCGCCGGCAATTGTTTCAGATGACCCAATTGCCACTGCTGCATGTGCATCCCGAAGATTCCTCAAGTTTCCTAGAAACTGCAAAGAATGCAGAAACGTCCTCAGATTGAAACTTCAGAAATTGTGTAAACTGGAAGTACGATAAATCAGGTTAGGTTGAGTGAACTCTTCATTTACCAAAAGAGTGAACTAGAGATGAAATAGAAAAAACAATTGCAGAAGTTTAAACCAGTATCAGTGCAAAGTTTTTTGTTTTTTGTTTTTTGAGAAATAGTATCAGCTGCAATTTGCATATACGAAGTGGCAAATGACGATATCAATGGCAATTTCTCCATCGCCAAGTCTTATTTGGAAGAAAAGCTGTGCATCCATGCTATTGCTGAAATGCAATCCAGCACAGGTAAATTAAGGAGTTGAAAATGCCGACAAGTACTCGAAAACATATGCAAATCAGGGACCTGGATTCTAATCCTCCAAGGAGATCAAACAGAATTTTCAGCTGTCAAGAGTTGAGCACTGCCTAGCTGGCAAGCACAATTAGTACATGAAAGAATTTAGCACCAAGTTACCTTCAAAAGCATTTTGTAAGCCTCCAACAAGCGATTAGCAGCTGGACCAAACCCATGAAGCTGCGGAACCTCCATCATGTGTGTCCAGGGACGAATTTCCTACAGGAGAAAAAAAGAGACCAAATCTTCAAACTACCGTACTGTATATACATGCAAACACAATATCACATGTCTGGCTGGCCACCACATGAGCATGCTCATGCTCATGCTCACATTGGGACGCACTCATCTTTGACAAGAGAGTTCCGCCAGTAAAGGTTCTTAAACATCAAATACATGTTAAAATCAACATAAACTTGTAATTTTTTCAAAAGAAGTTTTGTGACGAGTTTTTAGTAAAGATTTGACACAGAAGCCCTGGTAAAACTTATAAGAAACGCAATGCATACCAAAAAGCATCAGCTTGTTATTTCACTAGTATAAGACAGTATCAAGTATCACAATTCAGAGCTACGATTATAGCAAAGTCCTTGAGACAACAAAGTTTCTGAACAATCAAATGAAGGCAAGAGCAAGTCCCTACCTTGGTGTAAATCGTATTGAAGGATCTTGCAGTTTCTAAGAAAGATTCCAGATGTCCACGTAGTTTTGCTTCTACCTCCGCGTAATCCTCATCTGGGTTATAAGCATGCTACAAATCCCAAAAAAGAAAAAAAATAATCGCCAACAGGGAAAATTTTGTTTCTATTTTAAACACGCACACACACATACAGAGAGCTGAACTACTACACGAACCAATGACAATAATTGGATGTCTGCAACAAGGATAAATCAATCATTACTTCCGTTTGGTGCTCTGTTAGTTTTAAGCAAAAGAATGAACAAAAAAATCAAATGTAAATGTTTGAGGGAAAAAACAGAAACCCCGTGTTAAGGAAAGAAAACTCAAGTATTGTTCCAAACTTCTTAATTCCGCAGAGAGACTAGTTTCAAAAGAACAGCATAACATGGATAATGCAAGTCTGGACAGCAAAAAATAACTTCACAACATGTATGCCAAAGTAAATACACTGTTACAACTATCAGGCAAGGTCAGCTTAGAATATGGATAAGATGAACCTGATTAATAGGGAAATCTAGCTTCAGTAGAGAAACAGAACTGCAAGCAGATTGCAGCTTGAGTATTTGCACAAACCTTCAATGCCAAATCATCAACCATCTCTTGGAGATTCAAAAGTCTATTTGATTGATCTGCAAGCTGTTTTTCCAAATCAGAAATGGCAGGCCTGCAAATTAACTTAGATTAAAGGAACAGATGGTCACTGCATCTGTTGGAAACCATGTCAGAATCATGCGAGTTTTGCATGTGAGGACAAAATGTAAACCAGCAAACATATTATACTCCTTTTGTTGAGGTGAGGGTAAACATGTTACATGGAGAGGGCATGGTAAGGGTACGGGTATCGAGTAAGGTTATTTCTCTAAGCATCTGATTCATCTAATATTCATGTCCAAGACTCCAAGGACATGGGGACACGAGAAAACATTCATATTTCTCACAATTCTGAATACCCTATGAATATCCATGGTAAATGATGTTAACAAGATGAAATTAAGCATTTCATGCATACATTTTGGTTTTATGCATAGTTAAGTAGTGAATGCAAATTCGAAATGCTTGTGAATGCTCAAGTACTTCAAAACACATCCATACCTTTACCCAATGTCTAGTGCAGGTACTTCACACTTGCATCAGGAAAACTCAATGACATACTTATGATCTACTTTGTGTCTGTCAATCACAGATGATAACCCCTCTTGAAAATTACTAATCTGAATCTCTCATGAATTCTCTAGTCCCAAATACTTGGAGTTTGCAACATGATTTTGTTTTCTCCGGTGAGCAACAAACTAAGTAGGACTAACACAATCAAAAAAGAAGTGCAAGAATGATTACACTTGCTTTCTAAAAAGAAAACAAGTATTTTTTACGCCAAATCAAAAGAGGATGAAGTACTTGTAACGTTTTTTTTTTTTTTTTTTTTTGCTTTTGGACTAAGTAATGGTTGGAATAAAGAATTACTATTGGTTTAAAACCTCCAAAACAAAACCTGGTCCTTGTACATCCTCTGAACTAGGATGTCCCCAAGGATTAAGATAGTAAGGTTAACGTATTCACATCTCTTGAAAATGTTTCTCTTTAATTTGTTTAAGAAAATAAGAAGATATTTTTAGCATGTTGTGGGTAGTATATTTGTAAGGCAGGAAATAAGTTTGGTTCAGTCAGTTAAAAAATTAGTGCAAGCACACGTGAACCTATGCACCTGCATACAAACACACGGACACGCGCTCCACAAGCATTGACACCCACCCACCCCACTTATTTGATAGCATAACTTCACTTGGTATCTCCTTTAGATTCACCAACAATCTTCATAACTCTTCGAATAAGGATATTGCCAAGTTTTGGCATCTTCAGAACAAGAGGGATTCTCTCATCTCCAGCATATCACTAAGCAAGGAAAACTCCATATAAAAGGTGATTTGGCTTGTTCTTATTTAAATTTGGTTGGGGAAAAACAAACGATTTGAAGCAATTTGTATTCGAAAACAGTTGCTAGCCGGTCTCTCAAAAATTTGAATAAGGAGTACATCTTATGCTATGGGCTTCCAGTAATCATGCCCTGGAAGCCACTTTGGTTGCTAGAATCTTATGGTGACCCTCAACAGTGATACACATTCTATCTGCAATACTCTAAGACCATGATGATAATAAAGCAAGCAGAAAGAAAGAATTCTTACAAGGGATAAATTGATTGAATCTGCACATCTGCAGGGAACAACTTGCACTCCTCGGAGAAAATTTGAGCTTGTTTTTCAGCAATAGCATCTATTAGTTGTATGTCCTTTGCTACCTGCTCATCGACACTTCAGGGGAAGAAGAAGAACCAGATTTCAGATATACAGTACAACAGTAAACCAAAAGAAAAAACTGCAAGTTCAGTGGTGGATTGTGCAGGAAAGCAGGATTCAAAAAGTTACTGTGGAAAGATCCTTTTGGTTCATTTTAGTGTTTTATCTCACTTATCAAACCACATCCACATGGGAGAAAGAAAGAAAGAACTGCTCACAACCTCCATTCTGGGTTATCAGCATAGATGCTCGCCTCTACAAGATCTACAATAAGGTGAAGCATTTCAGTGCGATCTTCATAGCTTCCTCGTCCCTGCGAAACAAACATTTAGCATAGCCTCAATCTCCCAAATATGCAAAAAAGTTTTAATAGCTCAATAGATAAGTATCATCTACTAGTATAAACAAAACAATTATATGCCCAGGGAGTGAAAACCAGACTGTCAAAAACTACTCAGTCTAATATTGGGTTATTCAGCCACATTTATTTCCCTACTGAACTGATCTCAAACATTAATTGAAAGCTTAATTAGAACACAAGCGGGCATGGAGAGTCCCAAGCTCAACATTATTGGCCGCAAGAACACAAAATAATACGGCTTGCATTCAATTCTGCCTACTGCTATGATTTAATAAAGCATTTAAATCGCTCAAGCTGTAGAGCTTGCATAACTGTATATATAATATATATGCATATGGTAAAACTGGGCAACTATACGGCCTTCTTCGTCTAACAAGAAACATGAAAATGTTTTGCTCACATTTGTTTAAGAAATTGGCAATGCTTTAGAGTTTCAAACGGTGGTTGTATAAGAGAAATGCAATGAACTCAGGAACAAGCACAAAACACCTGTCCTCCTCTAGAAAATGCCATGCTTTTTTATTAATATGTTCATCAGATGTCATATGTCCCAAATTTACTCGCACAATGTGGTCTCAAATTTATCGTAATAGATCACTGTATTCAGAATTCAATCACTTGAACAATAAGAAGGATTTCCATGTAGCATCTGTTCATAATTTGTTGGCAATTGCAGCAAAAGTTACAAGCTTACAACAAACATTGCCGAGGACTACGATTATCATACCAAGCCATTGATAGTTTTGGCGTAGTTCCTTCTAGACTTTAATGTTTCTAGATCTGACGTCAAATCTATGAGCTGATGCTCGTCTTTTAATTCAATGTCCATTCACCTGCTCCATTTGGTTAAGATATCTTCTTGCATCCAGTTGGCTTGTCAAGGCACTTTCCAATTCTCAAGGAATATTTGAAACAATAAGATCTATATTTTCGAACATTCACAAAGCAGGTCCAACCTTAGAATAGCATGCAACTTGAACAAGCATAAATCAAAACAATTTTGCAGTTTAACCACATTTTCCAAATCAGGACGAAGAGACAATTCGATCAAATGGAGGAGATGTTGCTTATAGATCAAGGACTTCAATATGCATGCTATCAAAAAGCATGCCTAAAAACAGGATCTGAATATTTTCCAACTAACAAGTAAGACCCCACTCATGACCAAAATATGCTTAACCACCCACGAGTACATCACGAAAGAAGAAGAAGGAACGTGAAAGGTATGAAGGTAAGAGGTATTCTTCACCCAGAAATGCACAGGAAAAATGATGGGGATATCTTGACCATGATGTGTTTGGCCTACATGAGGCTTTAAAGATTGTAAAACCTCCATGGATAAGCAAAAATTTACAGTAAGGAATCATAAAAGGGAGGAAAAATCCACATTATTTTTGGTTTTGTGATGAGTAAGAAATGATTATCCACTTGATATTGTTGACTGTTGCTATGAGAATAGTTTGACAGTAACTATTACTAAATTCAGAACCAAATTGTATGCTCAGTTTTACATAGCACACCGTAACTAAGACTAAAGAACTAATTTACAGTAACATATATCTAGCCAGACGTGTAACATGTAGCCATGGCAGTCAATCAAGAGCAACATTGTGCCAAATGCACAAAGAATAGAACAACTCACTTGAATTGCTTCTATCTCGATGGTTGTGGTGATACCCAGAAACCTAGCAATCTCTGCTAAATCTGCACACACAAAAAAAGAAGTGCTTCTTTGTAACAGACTAATGACGAATAGTTAAAAACAAAGATAAAGCAACAATTCCCAGCACATGTAGACGAATAAGGGTTATGCACCTCCAAATAGTAATAAATCAAAAGTAGACTTACAACCATGAATTTTAAAATTTTAAAAATGCACTCTACGTCCTGTAATTATATTCCGTTATTTCATTTCTTATGTCCCATAATATATTTCAATTTTGACAATCCAAAGAGAATTTTGATAGTTTTGCCTTTTGAAAATCGTTCTTTTGAAGTAAGGTAACAGCTCTCTATTTTCAAAACTTCTACTTTTTGAGGTGTAAAGAGGGACGGGTCCTGAACTGCAAGAGTGCGCAGGCGAAAGAACAATGTATAAAAAATAGCTAATCAGAGAGTCTAAATCGAAAGGCATGATTACAGATCCATTGATCGTTCATGGGGAAAGACAGTCTAAAGTGAATTGCTCGTATGAACAGCTTAATCTTCCCCGCTTCAATTTCAGAGTGCATGCTACACACACACACCAACTTATAAGTATGTATTGGATTCAAAGTGAAACGAAAGTAGAAGAGGTAACTTATTACATTGGATGCGGGCCGTCTCTTCGTCCCGATCCATGCCGTCCCCTTGCAGATTTTGCTGAGAGAATGGAGATTTGTCACCTAAAAGCCTACAAGTCAAACGACAAGAACGAGATTAAGAGCAAAGTTTTGTGCTGAGAAATTTCTAGAGAGAAAGAGAGAGACGGAGAGAAGAACACTTGAAGAAGAGCCATTCGAGAAGGGCGTAACGCTCCATGCCGGCGAACAGTAGGGACTGAGCAGGAGCATTGGCTCTTGGATAATTCAGCATCGCTAATTTCTTCTGTATCTCCTCCATTTGCTTTGCCGCCATTAGATTTAGCTTTCTTCTTCCTATAGAAATCGAATTCCTCCGAGATCGCAAAATATGAAGGGGGAGGACGGAAAGGGAAAAATGTCTTGGAATAAAGTGTGCTCGGATTACAAGTTTTCCAAAAAAATTCTGAAATTTTTTTGAAAACTGGGAATTTTTTTTAAATATTTTTATTTTTTTAAAATAATTTCATTCCTTTATAGCACTTTGAAAACACCAAAAAAAATTAACTTTTAAATTTTTTCTAAAACGCTTACACTAAATAACATCTCAATTTTTTTTTCAAAAATCACTTTAGAAATACTCAACTGAACATATTAAATTCTGCATGCCTGAAGTAAATTATTTATTTATTTTGTTTTTATATAATTTTTTATATTAATTAAATTTTTTATTAATTATTAATTTGTGTTGACGAAAATAATTAATAAATTAAAATTAAAAAACATCACTACGGGCACAGATTTTTTCTCTTATTTTTTTCCTTTTAAATTTATAAGAAATTGATTATTTTCTTTATATTTTTAAAAAAATTACTAAAATAATACTATTTAAATTATAAAAACGTTACATTCATAAATTTTTTTATCAACATAAACTGTAATATAATTTTTACCACAGTTAAAATATTTTTATTAAATTTTTGAGATTTTTAGAAAACTGAACTTGAACATTAAAAATTTCAAAATTATAATTTTAATAGTTTACTGAATGACATTTGATTAATTTTAACAATGTAATTTCATAATAATTTCAACAAATAATAAGGCATTTATTTCAGATAAGTAGAAGGTGCCAATACACAATTATAAGATACCTCAGGATAGGCAAGTGTAATATACCTTTTTAAAATTATTTAATTCTCAATCTCTTTTATTTTTTAAATTATTTAATTCTTAATCTGTTTTATCTACGAGGAAATACAATTGAAGAGTAAAGTTTGAACAGTCACCAAAAATTGAAGAGTTAAACATCAGTCCTACCACTAGACTAGTTGACATATTTTATCTAATTTGCTTTAGGTAAATTGTTGAGACAAGTTTAAGAATGTACTCACACTCATCACGGCTTTGCTAGGGTCTGTAAAGATGATAAATTGTTTCGCCTTGATGAATACCCAAATTAAGTTGCTCTTTTTTTATTAGAATCATAATCGTTATTTTCTCGTGAATGCGATTACAATATTAGTCAAAGAATACCCTCTTAAATTATGTTTAATTATTGTTTAGGTCAATTTCAAAATTGATTCACAAATCGAACCGAACGGTAAGAAAATTATACAATTAAAAAAATTGTTAAAATAGTATAAAATTATAAAATATACTTTACGTTTATAAGAGCGCAAGTTGCTACGAAACTACGTCGTCATAAATTTTTATACATACAAAAATATTGTATTATCCACACATTAAAAAAAAGTGAGCCGTGAATGGACTCCGAATGCAGCAAGTCTAATGTAACAAAAAAAAACGTAACCCAAGTAACAAAGTGAGTCATAAATGGACCAAACCCAAAAAAATATATTTGATAACAAATTAATCATCAATTATTTTTAAAAAAATTGACAATTTTAAAACTGCAAAACCGAAATGAATATTAAAAAAATAAAATCAAATGAATTTTAGAAAATGGAACAAAACCCCTAATTCTATTAATCTTTCGGTTCAAGAACTCAGACTTTCTTCTTCTTCTTTTTTTTGGTACTTAAGCGCAGACTTTCTCGTTTACCTTTGTACAGCATCAAAAGAAAAGGACTCCCCGGCAGGGGATGGTAGGCACACGGGGGTCACGTGAGCCCCTCAAATTCCCTGATATTTTTCTTATTTTAAAAATACAGATTACTTGAAGCCTGATGGAATTTTAAGTCATAATATTCAACTGCTCTGCTCCCACCTATTCTTCAGTCGCAGCTCGCACGGTCGCACCTATTCTTCAGTTGCCGGCTTCGGTTGCCGCCGCTGGTGAGTCGGTGATTACCTATTCCTGGATCCGCCGGTGAGTCGCCGGCCACCGCCGCTGTTGGTCGAAGAGAAGCGTAGGCTACGTAGCCTGCTGCTGGATCCGCCGCTGCTCACCGTCACCGACTCACCGGCCACCGCCGCTCTTCACCTGGTAACTCTCTCTCTCTCTCCACTGCCGGTGTGCAGACTGCAGTGGATGTGCAGCTGTGCTGATGTGCAGTGTGTTTATATTTTGGGAATGTACTTTTTGGACTTGAATTAAGATGCATTTGATTCTTTGCTAATTCACTTTACTGGTAGAGTGCCTTCCAACGTCTATATTCTATAAATTGGTTAATTGTTTAATTGGAAACTGTCTATAGTCTATAAATTGATTAATTGGTTAATTGAACTGTGTTTGTGTCATGGTGGTGTGCCTCCCACTGTCTATAGTCAATGAATTGTTTAATTGGTTAATTGGACTGTGTCTGTGTGTGCAGCCGGTATGTGTATGTTCAAAGTTAATTGTTAATTTCGTTCTATAATTGAGATTCAATTGCTCAGTACACTAAAATCTTTGTTAATTTATTTAGTTTTTTGTGAGACTTGTGATAATTTTTGTAGTGTGACTCCTGAGAATTTTTGCTCAGTACACTAAAATCTTTGTTAATTTAAAATCTGTCTCATTATATTGCAGCTGACTTGTGGGAATTTTTGTTTTAGTTTATTTTAAATAAGTGCCCCTCCTGTACGAAATTCCTGAATCCGCTGCTCCCCGGTATCTCCTTCAATAAAACTCCGATGAGCGGATTGATTGCCGTTCCAGCAGCGGAGAGACAAGGACTGGCCTGTTGGGGTTAAAGCGAGCTTGTAAGTTGTAACCTATAGCTGTGCATTTGCATTTTCCTCCTCACTTTCCTCTCAAGTTCCGTCAACAAATCAAGCCATGCATCATTTCTCAAATCATTTGATGGGTGGAGGTAGAGATTGATCTGGAAATAGTTGAAAGCATTATTAAATAGGTACTTTACCCCAATTTTTTGATCTTAATTCCAACTCCGCTTCTATTAACAAGAGGTGGGGCACACACTACGTGTGTGCATCTATATACTTGAATATGTAGAATATCTGAGTAAAGTATGAGAGTGAGATGCGGTAGTGACTAGTGAGGTGTAAGGGTGGGTAGTTAGTTTGATTAGTTTTACTATTTTACTGTTAGTTATTTGATGTTAGAGAAGTTATAGTGGTAAAAGTTTATATTTAGTAGGGACAATTTCGGAATTTGCTTTTGTAATGGAGCTTGAAAATTTAGCACACGCCAATAAGCCTTCTCCCTTTATATAATAGAATAGATAGATTTAAGTTCCATAATAATGTTCGATGAGTCCATGACTTATCTTTAGAGGTTTCGAAAATGAGACCTTAGGAGAGAGCAACTCCTTGAGTCTAGGCCAAGCCAGAGTTTGTTTGGTGGTACTCTTCATTAATCATTAGAACTTAAGTTGCCCAGGTGTTGGCAGACAAGTGATGCATCATAATTCTTAGTATGCACGTTTGCATGTACGAATGCAACTGTTCTTTATCGGCGAGGGGCTGAATGTACAGATAGGAATTTTTATCGGCAAAGTTGTATGCTAATTACTAAACATTATTTCCTTCAAGGACAATACATTCCATAGATTGTTCTGTATCTTCTTTGGTAACTTGAATATTCCATGCACATCTTTTAGGAAATAATTCGAAGAAATTGTTAAAGGTGGAGATAAAATTGTCCAAATTAAAGACAACTCAAATTTTGTTTATAATTTTATAGGCTAATTTATTAGTTATATCCCAAGTTCCCAACTATTCGAATGTACATAATTTTCATTTTAAAATACATAGAATTCGGGGGTGTCTGGACCCACCTTCCCAACATACTTCTGCCACTGCATCCTCATCTGCAAGTGTATGTACCAATATGTTAAAACGGTTATATGTTCATTTTTGCATATGCACAGCTTTTCTGTGGTTTTACTACACATTTCAATTCGAATCAAAGTGTTGTTGCATGTTTGCACGAGACACAAAAGAACACAAACCATGCCATAATTCAGCTTTGCTACATGTATGCAATAATTTGGTTTTGATTGTCCTTGTGCGGTAGTGCGTTCGCACAAACACACATAGAACATTTATTTGGTTGTATATGCAAAATTGAGGGCATATGTGCTTGTGTGTAGCAGCTCACTTGGATAGTTTTTGTCTGCTAAACACCATTGGTGCTTTCATTCCCTGAAGATAGGTAGTAGAGATCCTAGAGCTCAAACATCTTCCTCACCTATTACCACCTTAATTGCATACTTAACAATGACTAAAAGGCCTCACAGCAGACTGAGTAAAATGGTCTTCAATCATACTTGAGGAGACTCCTTGTATTCCAGCGTACTCTGGGTTTTCTGGTATGGTCTGCCATTGCTTTATTCTTGTGGTTTCATGTTTTGTGTCATGATCTTTCTGGCATTGCCTAGACAAAGGAGAAAACATTCATCTAGAAGGCTCATGAAAATTTGGTTTTACCCTATTGTTTGAATCTTTCTATTGCTGGATTGGACCTTTCTTGACACTGTAAATATGAAATTGGATGTTTTAAATGTCCTCAAGTTAAGTAGACTCATTTATGATCTGGTCCATAATACTCATTCAGGCGACAGCCCCCTTACATGGTCTATGACTTTGCGGAGACATGTGCTTTTTGTAAACAATCGTCCGGGCTTGGTCACTGCGACCCCATCTGTGAGGGGCACCCTGTCTCCCAAAGTTACGGGGCTATTTTGCCGAGTTCCTCTGAGGGAGTTGTCTCGCGCCCCTGGGTATTCTCTACCTACCCACCTATGTCAGTTTCAGGTACATGTACCCTTTTGTCGCAGGTAGTTCGAGCTTTTCTTGGGAGTACGGCGTGAGTTGCTTATTTGGATTGACTGTAATAGGAAGTGGAAACTGGGAGGCATTGTGGAAATAGAAGCAGACAGGTTGCCATGGCACAGGCTAAAATTGAAGCACGAAACGATCAAGACTCTTAAATTATGGATTTGGGATAATCCTATATGTAGAGTAATGTTTTGAAGGTAGCTTAAATAAACAATTGTTTCAGGTATTCTCTACCTACCCACCTATGTCGGTTTCAGGTACATGTACCCTTTTGTCGTAGGTAGTTCGAGCTTTTCTTGGGAGTATGGCATGAGTTACTTATTTGGGTTGACTGTAATAGGAAGTGGAAACTGGGAGGCATTGTGGAAATACAAGCAGACAGGTTGCCAAGGCACAGGCCAAAATTGAAGCACGAAACGATCAAGATTCTTAAATTATGGATTTGGGACAATCCTATATAGTATATATAGATTATAGAGTAATGTTTTGAAGGTAGCTTAAATAAACAATTGTTTGGAATGACTGTAAGGAGAAGTATGGTGTTGTGGTAGTACTGGTTCAGCTGTTTGTATAGAGACTTTCACTAATTACATATTTACAATGCATTTAGAAGAGCTCCTTCCTTATTGGTGAGAGTTCCATGTAAGATGCAAAAGAAAAGATGATGCCTAATCTTGAGGTCAAAGTCTTAAAACATTTTTCAGAGTACTCCAAAATTTAGACTATTTCCCCCCCTTTTTTAAATGTGAGAAGTGGTATAGAAAAGGTTCTACTATGCATTGTTTCTTTTTATCCTGCATCTATATAACCCCTATTGCCGCTACCAGCACCAAATATGTGAAATGTCAAATTCTCTTCATTTTGTGGCCGAATTAGGTTAGGGTTCATATTTCTTTGTGTTGTGTTGTTTTTTTGGCTGGGATGACTCTGATACCGTGTCGTTTGAGAGGAAGTGTTAAGGTTAGTTAATCACCCTATCACAAATATGATCATATATATATATATATATATATATATATATATGAGAGAGAGAGAGAGAGAGAGAGAGAGAGTCCAATAATAAGAGGACAGTGATAAAAAGACTAAATTAACTTCTCACCCTAATAATAAACATATTTATCTAATAGTAATTAATGCCTTTGCATATTTACGTCAGATAGCTTATAATTTTCCCTGCTTGCATGAAATTAATCCAGGATAGCGTTGGGATATTTTATCCCCTTCGTAGATGGAGCCATTGGCAGGTATTCCAGGCAATGACGTTGAAAATCACCAGATGGAGAATCCACAGGTCACACCCATTGTGAAATCTCAAATGTCTGAACTTAAAGAAGATGAGTTTTGGCCGCTTTCAGGGAAGCCATACTTCATTTCTGTTTTTAACAAGGCTCAGGTCAAGCCCTCTTATTCACTGGTAATCACCTTTCCTCCACTTGGATTTCCATCAATTTAAGGTCAGGGAGTGCTATTTGCTTGATATGGTGAACTTGATGGTTGCTTATCACGCAGTCCATTGGTTCTTTCTATTTGACTCAATCCGTCGAAAGTCCAATGGTTACTGTCATGTTCAAAAAATTTGGACACATCCATCATGTATTTGAGTTCTTTTTTTTTTTTCGTGATTGGAAAGTATTTTTACACAGAAGGCATCTAGACGGACACCACATGTGAGACAGGGTGAGGGAGTAAATTCATTAACCATTTAGGAGAAGTAACGACATGCTTTTCAAGCACTTTTATAGCATTTAAATGGGAAGCCACTATTTTAATATTTCAATTTTTATTTGTACATGGGACCTTAATGTTTTGCTATTGATAGAAGCTATTACTTGACCTGTCAGTCCCTTCCAGCCAAAATTACCCGGGTCCTGCCTTCCTGTTTTGTCCCCGTGGTTCTCACTTATTGTGGCAAGAGTTGGGATATGATTTATCTTGGAGATCGTTTGTCGAAAAGGTTCGACCCCACGTGGAAAACATTTGTGAATGATAATGATGTGAAGGCTGGGGATGCTTGTGTATTTGAACTCATGGAGTGCAGCAGCGAAATAATCAAGTTCAGAGTTCAGATTCTTAGAGGTGAGTTCCCATCTGAATTGCAGGAGAGGATCAGTGGTGAGACTTCAAATACTCCTATTATCCTTGATTAGGGATTGCACGTCTTTTATACGGATTTGTTGGTCTTTTAAGTAGATTGTTGTTGGAAGGAACTTGTATCAATCAAGTAGTTGAAATACCAACAGATCTTTGTGCCGAGTGTTGTCGTGTTTAACGGATCATTTGTATAGCAACAATACTCATTCTTATTACCGTTTTATCTGCTTTGGACATGTATCGATTAACCGATCACCCTTCAATAGCATGGGAAGAGCTGTAGTGATAGCAGCTTTTGTATATCTTATAGTACTTATGATGCAAATACTTTCAGTTGGCGGAATGGGGGAGAAGATGCCACGAATTCTATTACATGGGCTTTATTTGGCTTACAGTTTTTATTGACTTAAGTTCTCATTTTCAGGCCAATAAACTCGGTCATTTGGGCTAATTTATCCAGCAAAAGACCAGCCTATGTCACCCATTTTTGCTCAGGTGGTCCAGAAGGTGGAGATTCGGAAATGGCGATTGTGCGTCAAACCAAATCCTACATTTAATGTAGGGGCATTTTTGCCGATCTGTGTCTTTTTTCTCCGGAAGTCAAACCAAATTCTATGCTTGAACACCCACATTAAATAATTTAGCTCAAACGAATTAGACTAAATTAAAACAAAGATTAACATAATTAATAATTCAATAATAACTTTGTACCAAATAGATGCACAGGTTTGTTTACGGCTTTTTTATTGGGAACAACTTTAGTGTAAGAAATTTTTTTTTTTAGATGTACATAGAAGTGAAGTAGTTATTCAGTATATTTGGAGCACCATCATATTGTGACTCGTAGTGTATTGATCTTACACCAATGTGCAGTGGGGAGGTTCCCAGGGGCACTGAATAATTATTTAGATGAGACCCATGCTTGTGAACTTGGTGCACAATTTTAAAACTTAAAGGCCTTTTAGCCAAATTTTTTTGATATTAATATTATTGTCTTTCACATTATTTTTTTAATTTTTAGCTTTTTTAAAATGATTTATTCATCCTGACAGAATAGATCAACAAATTTAAAAAATATGAGTAAAAGTCTTAAAAAAGTCAATTAAATACGAAAAATTATAGTTTTCCGACTGCATTTGTCGAGAGAAATGAGAAAATAATAAAGTAATAATAATAACTGTACAAAAAATACATATAAAATATTAAATAATACCACTGTGAAGTTATAAATTTGTATGAAATTTTTAAGTAACAACTGTGAAATTGGTAAAGAAGGATAAACAATAAATAATTTAGAGAAAATAAACGATTGAAAATGTACTGTCAAAATATACTAGGTCAATAAGTTTTAACGTTTAGTTTGGATTAGGGATGAGAAGTGGAAAAAAAGTTAAGTAGAAAGGGACGTGAGGAAAAAGGGAAGAAAATATTGTTTTACTTGTTTAGTTTATTTTGAGGAAAGTTAAAAATTTTTAAAAATATTTGGCTAAGAAAAAAAATCAAAGTTATAACATATTTTATTATTTTTAACCTTTTATTTTTTGTGTTAAAATTTGTATACGTAATAAGTTACTTGTTTATATGTATCTTTTAAATGATTATAATCAGAATTACGCAATATTACTTCACTTTTTTTCTATTTTCTCTTATTTTTAGACAAAGTCACAAGCTTAAAACAATTGTACTGTTCGTCTCCCTATCACTCGCTTTACTTCCTATAATATAATCCAAAAACAAAAATTATTTCAAAATTTCTCACCTCTCCTCCCAAGCGTAAGTGATAATACAATTAAGACTGTGATGGATATATGCCTACTAAAAAACGTGTTTGTTAGCATTAAATAATGGTCTATTGTTTATCACTCTGATTTGTTTACTTATTTGGACTATATATATGATATTCAAAACTATTTTATTCGCTTGGATGGGATAAAATTATCCTACTATTTATTCATATATTATCTCATATTATTTCGCAAAATATTATTATTAGTTACAATAATACTAGGCCAGTTACGGGAAGCAAGTCTTGGGTTAAAAAACTCTATTTTAACAATGAATAGTTAATTATAGTAATACTATTCACCTACTTATATTTATCATATCGTAAAAATATATTTAAATAAATTTATCCTTATACTATATTCTTTCATTATATCTACTTGATTTCTTCTAAAATTTTGACAATTAACAATGGGCCGTCAAGTCCTATTGCCTAGGTCCTCAAGAAACACATAAGAATAATTGCGTTTTTTGTTCGATAGTCCACCCTGAATCTTATCCTAATCCATACCAAAGCCCAATAATAAAAGATCAAGTTCAGTTTTATTCACTTTTTTCACTTTTGAATATGAATTATTATTTATTTTGATAATTAAAATTATGTATTTTGTTTAAAATTATTGACATCTAGCAAGGCTAAATTATCGTCTCTTAGGTTTCTTGATTGATTTAAAATTTTAAACTTTCACAACAAAATTAATTCAATCAAATATCAATAAATATTTGAATTAAAATTAAAAAAATTTATTTCAAAATTTTTAGTTTTCATACTGAACCATTAGATTTTTAGTTGAAATATAATATTCGATTAAACTGATTTTTTATTATAATAACTTCAAATAAATAAAATAAACAAATTTTATTTATCGAGATGAGATGAACAACAGAACAAGTACTCTTAACTATAAAAGACCTCTCTGCCTTCTTTGTGTCCCCGAAACCAGGTGAACTAGTTTCAAGCGCCTTTGCCCAGTTGTCGTAGTGGAGAGAGAGAGAGAGAGAGAGAGAGAGAGAGAGCAGAAGAGATGGAGACAGAGTTGGAGCCGAGGGTGAAACCCCTGTCTTTCAAAATCAAGGGCATGTCTCGAGAATCCCCCGCTCAGAAGGCCTCCCATCTCCTCGACCTGGACCTACGAAATCATTGGTCCACTGCAACCAATACCAAGGAGTGGATCTTGCTCGAACTCGATGTAATTTTCTCTCTCTATGTATGCACACTTTTATAGTTTTACACAACAAAGCAGCTCATACGGACGTCAACTGGTGAAAAAACTTTGTTCTGCTTGATATATAGTCGGCCTCTTGATAACTCGATTTAATGCTATCATCTTAACTTGCTGAATTGTTAGGTAGATACATTTTGGAAGTTCTTGGAGATTTTTGTCCGGAATTTGAACTTCGGTGCCACTTAAAACTAGAAGGACACGGTAGGATTGGACCTACTTTCTCTCTGATTGTGAGAGGCTTCGTTATTCGCCGAACCTCTCGGGTTTGTGAGTGCGTTCTTTCTAGCTAGTTATTTGTTTCGCCCTTGTGGTTCGCTTCGCTTGCTTGCCGGTCTGTTTTTGTGCGCTGGATGGGGAACTATAATAAACTTCACTTTACTATCTAGCTTTTTGGTGATACATCTAACCGTTTAGTTGCCTAAAAGAAACATGAAAAGAAATTGAAATTTGTATTTGCGGCGCGGTGGCAGCAATAGTGCTTCTTTATTATTGTTTGAATTGATCATTGGGAAACAATAATTAGAAGTATATAGGTAGGGAAGAAAACTGAAAGTTGTGTTTCATATGCATAAATTTGCAGGAATAAGTCGATGAAGGGATGCTTAAAAAGAAGGAAAAGATAAGTAAGCGAACATAATTTTATTGTGACTGATGCAGTTGTAAAATGGTATTTAAAATGGCAGTGTTCTTAGCAGTCGTCATTCTAATATGATGCAAAGATCATGTATCGACCACTTATCATCTGACCATTAAACATTTGTTTTTCTTCAGACATGCGTCAGATGTGATTGTTTTCTTCATTGCAGGAGCCATGCTTGCTGTCTCATATAAGGATTTATAATAAGTCAGTTTTGGAATGGGAAATTGCAGTTGGCCTGCGTTACAAGGTTAGGAAATTGAGCATAAACACATTTCGTGAACCAACTAGTAAAGTTCACTTCCGTTACTAACATCGTATCATGTTCATTACTTCTGTAGATGTCGACTGTATGTTGATTTTACAATTATAACCCCCCTGTCTTGTTGCAAAGGTGTTTAAATACTCATTTTTTAACTTTGATTTTTTATTTCCTAATTTTATATATGGTTTTCTCTACTTTTATACTGTTTACATTTAGATTTATCTTCCCTTTGGATTAGCTTTACCAGCAAGTTACCAATGCTTCATTGCTCATGAAGGCTAGAAGCCCTAGATTGTGCTTTTTAAACTTTAGGCAACGGTTTTGCATCATGACTTATTCACATTCAGTGGTGTGCAGTATCATTTGTGTGTGATATCTCAGGTATACAACCTCAAATCTTCACATGCCCACAGGACTTGACCTGCTTTGGTTGTGCCATGTTCAACTATTTTCCTTAATTATTCCACTATTTAACTGTTTCTATGTATAATATAAGACTAATATTATCGAAATGTACCCACGATTACATATTACATTTACTTTCTATTTTTCTCCTTATTCCATTTAACATCCAAAGTCAATTGCTTAACCCTGACAACGTGCTGCTGATCTCCAATAAAAGAATAGTTTGCACTATAGACACATTTTTGTCTCGTTGCCATGTTTTATTTCCTTGTATTGAACTCTTAAAGGCTTCTGTTGTGTGCGAGGTTTTTTCCCTATGCCTGTGGGAAACGATCACTATAGCCTACCTCAATGGTTGGTTCCTTATGCTTTATCTCAGCTAACTTGTTCTTTCATTCAGAAAATTCAAAACTCGATAGACTTGATCACAAGGCCACTTATCAAAGAAAAAAAAGTCACAAGGCCATCGTTGTCCTTTCACTCTATGCCTTGCTTTACCCTTCCACTTTGTGGAAAACTGCAGATAACCAGGCCAGCAAACACAACTGTTTGGCAATGGGCTCATTCGTTCTTTTTGTTTATCACTTTTTTCTTCTCTCATTTTCTGTCTTTATTATGTGGCAAGGAAGGGGAGTCTGTGTTCTTTCCCTTTTTTATTAACTCAACCATTATAGTAAATTTTTGTTAAAGAATGTTGTTCTAATGCAGAAGTCATTTGCACGTGAATTCATAATTTTTGTTGTTAACATATGAATTATAGCATGCTTATATTGAAAATATCGAATTGGATGTCTTACAGGATATGGAAACTTATATCTTGCGGGTTTTGCTTAGATTGTCTTATATTACATGTGTTTTAGGAGATCACCACCATCTTCTAGTGACTTGATTTCTTTTACCAGCCAGAGGCATTTGTAAAAGTTCGTCCACGCTGTGAAGCACCTAGACGTGACATGATGTACCCCATGAACTACACTCCATGCCGCTATGTGCGAATATCTTGTTTGCGGGGGAATCCAATTGCTATTTTCTTCATTCAGGTGGTATTTGATTAGCAATATTGTTCTGCTATTGTCTTATTTTGGCATAGTGTGTACACATCAGTTTCCAATTACTCCACAAATTTTGACTCTTCTTGGGTGTGGCGTGACAAGAAAAAATAGAGTTTTTTCTATATCAAGCTTCACATGATTGGGATAATAATATTTTCATTATCCTCAACTATCAGAGAATTCCTCAAGTTAAATTCTACTTGATCCATATCATTTCTAAACTTCTTAACTTGACTCGAATTAGGTTTTGTAAGCTGTTTTAGAATGTCCTTTTCTTTTGGTCGTGGTCGTGGTCATGGAATTTTGTTTAGAACTTAAGGATTTGTAATTAGTAAGATAGACTGTGAATCTTATTGTGGTCAGTGCAACAAAACTTGTACTTTATTTGGTTATATCAATGTGATCTTTCAGAGAATGTGACTTTTGATGTTAGATCTCTTAGTGTCAAAAGTGACCTTGCAAAGATTTATGCAATTTAAACAACATTTTACATCCCGCTGAGATGCCCATTGTTTGGATGATGATGAAACCTTTCCCTTTTCACTAAAGTATACATCTTTTAAATTGAAATTGGTGACAAGAGGGCAGGACCCAAGTACAAAAGAAAAGTAGCAACATATAATATGAAAAAGGGGAACCTCTCAATAAATTCAAGCCTCGCGAGGTCAACAAACCCTAAAGCAGCAGAAAATATACCCTATCCAAGCCTCTAATAATAATCACGGACGACCAACTAACTTTATTTTTGGTGCTTCACCTTGCAGGAAATCATCCATCTTTGGCCTTTCTTTCTTTATTTTCCCTTTGATTGCCACTAACAACTAAAATGCACGATTTAAAATGTCACAAAAGGTAAGCTTCCCACCTCCTTGCTGACTGAACATATTTCCTCCTTCGAACACAATCTCTGAACTAGTGAGTCTTCCCTTTTGAAACTTTGTGCCGCCCTTGGCCCTATTAATGAGAACCTCCACTTCCTCGCCCATTTTCTTCCCCTCTGCTCAGCTGGCCAAAATAAGCTCATGTAGTATCTTTACACGATGCAAACACCGCCAGAACAATGCTGATTTGCATGCCAAAGTTCAAGCCATACATGTCCAAATAGTAATGGGAATGTTTAGCTCCTGTTGAGAAAATCTCTATGACTAACATCTTAAGCTTTTAGGTGAGTTGGTGTTCATCATCTAACACGGTATCTGAGCAGATGGTAGATTATGTGTGCGTATCACATTGCCTACCTAGAAGTTAAATTTCTTGCACTTGTTTGGCCTGCTTATGGAGGAGAGGCTAACCACACGTGAAAGGGCATGTTAATAATATGAACAATAAAGTTGCCCCTCTCTCTAATAACATAAGCTTTCAGAGAGGTAGTTTTTAGCAGCCCCATAGTTCCCAAGTCCCTCTTAGTCATCTCATAGCTAGGCATGCTACCAAAACCAAGTCCTTGTTCTAAAAGCCACTGCATTCTTAATGTTATTTAATGTTTCCTAGTTATCCAAGATGACCTTCAGATAGTACTCAATTTGTTGGAGGTGATAAGTTTTCATGAAAGCGAATAGAAGGAATGAGTTACATCCATTGTAATCTACTAATCTTGGACAAAGAAAAATACTTACTTAGAACACTAAATGAGACAAACTGAACCAAATTAAACCTCCTCCCCTTATACATCAACCCCTCGTTCACCCCTCCAATCTCCTGTCTAACTGCATAGAGACTGTAGCCCAAAACTATCAGCCCAAGGTTTGCCTATGGAAAGAAGTTACTTAACAGGTTCGAGAAGTTTATTGATGTCCAATACTCAAAATGTTCCAACTTTTGCCCCAAGAAGATGATTTGGAATACTTGTGTGCTTCTTAAAGTATAGTCTTTGTATCATTCCCGGCTTTGAAACTGAATACGATTGACTTGCTTGAGAGCAGGAGGCCTAATTGCTAGTTAATTCTACGGAGGTGTATCGTGTGAAAGAGGATTTAGAAAACTATCTATCTTGGTCTCCTGTGGCTATAGTGTTATGTTGTAGATTATTTAAGTTTATGGAGTTTGATTATGTAGTTCTAGCTTCGTTTCTTCATATGCTCTTTTTAGCTACATAGGGGTTGTGGTTCCAACAAAAGGGGCCTGAGTTTTCTGGGATTGGTCCACTTGTGCAGATCTTTAGTTGAAAAAATGGAAGAAGAATTTAGATTGAGTTCAAGTAGTAGGAGGTATGGAATATGATAAGCTATTTGTTTTCCTATTGGGCTCTAATTGCATCCCCTTTATGAGGAATTCCTTAGTTTTAACAGGGATTGGAGAGCTATATGCCATTTATATTATCTTTTGTCCTCCATGAACTCCTTTGCATCTCTCTCTCTCTCTCTCTCTATATATATATATATATAGAGTAAGCTTCTATTGAGGGATCCCTCATTTTGTTAAAATGAGAACCTCCCATTTTTCGATCAAATATTGATGATCGGAACCGTTCAATGTGTTTAAAACATATTTTTAAGGATACTCGCAAGAAATCAGCTCAAAATATTATCAAGAAATACTTGATCAAAGCAATTTTTCATAAAACTGTTTTTGTCAGTATTTATGAACAACTATTTGAATCAAATCCTTTCCGATATTTTTTTAAGCCGATTTCTCTCAGGTACTCTTAAAAACATGTTTTAAACATATTGAACGGTTCCGATCATCAATATTTGATCAGGAAATGAGAGGTCCTCATTTTAACAAAATGAGGGATCCCTCAATAGAAGCTCTCTCTCTCTCTCTCTCTCTCTCTCTATATCTATATATATATATATATATATATATATATAAGCAATAAACATTTATGGTATATGCTAGTCAAAGCCCACTACTTGAAATACCCTGCCAAAACACGAATACTTGACATCACCAAATTGCACGCAGAAATTTTGTAAGTATGGGCTGCCTTTAGTCTTCTAGGTAGAACCCAATTACTTGAACCACCCCAATTGTTTCCTTCACAATCAGGTTATCACTCAAGCAGTGAACATTGGAATTTAGTCTGTATTTTTAATTCTTTAATTGGCGATGGACCCATCGCTTAGATTACTTTGATCCTTTGATCGTTCATGCTTTGAACACCATACAATTATTCACAAGCTTAGATCTCGGACCCGTTTTACATTCGTTGAGTCAATGGCTAAAGATTGTTATCATCTTATTTTGCAAATTAAATAGTTTAATGTAAATGACCAAAAAGATAATAAGCATATCAAATTAAGCACAATTAATAACTCACAACATGTAACATTGGAGCGCTCTGTGTATAAATGTTTTGTGCTTATCAATCAACAAAGCAAAAAAGAAAGGAATAAAATAAAATTTGATTATTGATGTCCAAGGTATCTTCACTACTGCTTGTATAGAAAGGTAAATAAAATGACTTGCATCTAGAACACCCATATCACTTTTTGCCTCTGTAATTTGTATGAGACTATCAGGTCACTCCATGTTTTATTACATGTCCATTATCGGTTCATGTAACAAACAGCCTGCTTTCTGAGCTTGTTTCTGTGCAACATTCCATGATTTGTATGAATGTCAACCTCAATTTAATTCTAGGACTTCATCGTCGTCGCAGTTGATTGGGGTTACAGTTAGTGGCCTTGAACCAGAGTTTCAACCAGTTGTTAACCACTTGTTGCCACAAATAATATCCCACAAGCAAGATGCTCATGACCTGCATCTCCAGGTGGATTCTAATATTTCTACTAATTACACAAGTGTAAACACGTATTTTGATGATTTATTTCCTCTTATAAGCTATTACCTTCTAATGCCAATTAGTTTGTAGTTGCTTCAAGACATGACAAACCGGTTGGTTGCGTTCCTTCCCCAACTTGAGGTAGTTTTGCACTCAATAAGGTTTTGAGTTTCTTTATCAGTGTCTATCTTCTGTTATGCGACTTTGTTGAGCACGTGAACCATAAATATTTTGCAGGCAAATCTTAGTAGCTTTTCAGATGAGCCAGAGCTCAATCTGCGCTTCCTTGCCATGCTTGCCGGCCCTTTTTATCCGATTCTTCACATTGTGAATGAAAGGTTGGTACACTGCAGTTATATACTTCATGTCCAGTTTTTTCTGTAGTCAGCCTTTAAGAATTCTGCCCTGGTTGGTATTCTGTGTTAGCATATTACTGCTAAACTTTTGGAACTCTTAAGTAAAACTTGGCCATTTATGAAGACTTCTTTCCTAGTCTCACAATTCCTCTCATAATCAAGCCATCAAGGTAGCAATCCTTCCTACAGTGAAATGGTTGCTCAAATCCATTTGAAGCCAAATTCAATCCCATATGTAATTATATCTTTCAGTTGTCTTCATGTGTTGCTACTTCTTGATTGTCTTTTGGTTATGTGTTAATTTATATTTGGTCTGAAGCTATGTTACCTTGAAAGCGGATCTTACCGTTACGAGGAATGAAAACGGGAAAGTGGTACGCATCTCTGAGTTAGGGTACACTAGGAGTAGGATGCCACATAAAACAAAGTTAGAACTTATTCTTCCATGCAATAAACATAACATTTCTAGACCGATCTTTTTATATTTTCAGTCATTGAATTTTCCTTTTTAGATTTTCACCTTAATAAGTTGGGGTTTTTTTGAAAAAAACTTGGGGAATCGCTTTGGATAGCTAAATTCACTTTTTTGGTACGGCAGTGACCATGTTTCAGAATGTGCACCCCAAAAAGTAACTTGTTAGGGTATTAGCATGCCCTTGTGACATAAGTGGGTATTGTTGTACTTTTGTCCACATTAGTATAAAATGAAGACTATAAGGGACGGAACCTAGATCTCTGGTCCAAGTCTCATCTCCTCGTTATGTTTGAGTCATAATTATTTTTGATTAGTTAAATCTGTCACTGACCTTTTTCTACACATGCAACATGGCTTTTAGTGGATAAAGGGCTACCAGTGCATGAGGTTCCCGCTCTTGCTGGTCTGGTGAAGGGTTAGATGTATGTAGTTTTACCTCCACAAGCGGGAAGGCTGTTTCTGTGACTTAAACCCGTTACTACCTGGTCACATTAGGGCAACCTTAGCGTTGCTCCCGGGCTTTTAGCAGATGAGATTGAAATATTTATTATATGGCTAAAAATGAAAGCTCCCCAATCTGCTGTACCTTCAGCATTTTTATTTTGTTCTTAAATAAATGCACACTCAATATTGGTGGCCTGAGATAGAGTCCCGGAGCCTTAGAAGTAGTTTCTGCGGGCTTCTGATTTTTTTTCCTCTACATTTCTTCAAGGTCAATTTTCTTGCCTGAATTATGTCTCTCCACTTGTACTTTCTTCATATGTGCATATACGCTGGTTAACTTGGACACCTTTGAATTTTAAGTCTCCGTGATTGTTTTTAATTCTTGGTGCAGAGAAACTGCTAGGTTGGCAGGAAACGTTTTGGATTCTGAAGCTCCAAAGAATAGCCAGCCATCATCAGCTTTAACTGTTTCGTCTAATTTTGAGGTAGCTTTTCGTATTTGTTTATTTTTCTGTAGCATGTGAGCATGTATTGATTTGCTAACCTCTGGTGCAGTGAATGCATATAAGAACAAGGAGAAAATTGGTAATTTTGTTGGGGTCCTACTTGGGGACCTCAATTTAATCTATTTTTGGTCCATTCTCTGGATTATGTAAGTTTAATGTGCTGTTAATACCGTTATTTTGTTATTTGATTATGTCCTTAGCCTCCTGGTGGTCAAGAATATTTCATAATTTGAGAGTTGCTCGATGGGTGCTGATGTTAAGTGTACCTTTTCTTTTTCTTTCTTTGGCTGGGCCACTGGGGGTTGGAGCAACTAAGGAGAGTTCAAAATAGTTTGTAGGTAAAGCAGGAACACCCGAGCCCTTTTGCATGTGATGTGGCATGTACATGACCAGCACATCTTCATCTGGTAAGGCCCAAGGCAAAGGGTCATGGTCCTACCCACGAGGCGACAGCTCCAGAAACCCGTCCTTAATTTCGGATTTCAAGCGGCAATTTTCCTGCATGAAGCAGTAATCATCAGGCGGCCATAATTGGATCCAGCCTCTGTTCTTCCTTCCTTTCACTTTTTGTTAGCTATGTTTGTTTTGTCAATCTCGTCAGTTCGTTTATTATGTTGGGCTGACTAGGAAGCTGGGTAGTCACGGGGCAATGCGTTAATCATATTTTTTTCCCTTCCAGCAAACTGATGTATACAACTGCAATTGAAAAATAGGTTAATGAAGCTATTTGATGGCGACCATGACACTACTTGCACCTTCTTGATTGCGGTAATAAAGTGGGATGCGGGCAATCACAACTAACTCGCAATCCAGATAATTCAGAATAGTGGGGAAAATAGAAAAGAGAACTTATTGGAATAAGTGTTTCCGAGTTGAATCTTGAAGAAATGCTCAATGATTTTCCAAAATCTAGAAACATTTGTGGCGATACTGCTGCAGCTTTTCAATGGGCTTATCCAAGAGAGTATATGGACAAATTTGAACTTACTTTCCTCACAATAAAGAGGACAGTTCTTAACGGAAATCTTACTTGCTGCTTTCATTATTTCCCCTCTGAAATTTAGATCGCCATCAAAGCTATAGAAACTTGTAGAAATTCTGTTTTTTTCCTAATTTCTTCTACTTGTCAAATATTTCCCAACTGTTTCTAGCGAATCAACTGGGCATTAGCGAACTCAATGTTATCTCCCTCAGTGATGAAGATGTTATAAATGTTATGCTGCAATAATTTTGATGATAATATGTAGCCATCTCTTATTTCTTAACTAGTAAATTGCATTGTTAGAAGACACACTAGAACTGCCGGCACATGTTGTACAGCAGACATAGCAGACATGGTAGCTAGTTGAACACCCCATACATGAAAAGAGACACATCACCACCACGCAGACCCAAGAAGACATGCATAATGAGAATGCTAGTGTGGGCTCTGTATGCGATCATCTCCTATTTTGTTAGCCATCACCACCACCCAGACCCAAGATGATATACATATTGAAATGCTATTATGTGGCTCTGTAAGTGCCAATCTGTATGCTCCACTTTGGCCATACTGCTAGATGTGTTTAGCTGAACTTGTTAGCTTATCCAAAAAATTGAAATAAGTAATGAACCTTTTTCTGCCCCTATAATTGTCCTTACTTTTTGTTCCCCCTCAGTGCGAATCTAGTAGTTGTGAACTGCTTCTTTGTATTACCCATTCTACTTCTTTAGACTGTTATGCTGCAGCAAATACTAGTGTCCAGCGATTTGGATGTCACGGAATTGCTTTCTAACACCGCCGTCAATATTGTCGTACTTCGTAATCTATTATTTGTATGCTAATTAAAACATAAAAAGGGTGATGTGGCAGGTGGCTAATCCTATTATGTTCATTTTTCATGCACAGCCAAGGAGATCACGTAGTACAACACCATTTTCCTTGCCCACAGCAAGTTCCTTAGTGTTCCGTGCCGATACAATCTTTATGTTGCTGAGGAAGGCTTATAGAGATTCTCATCTGGGAACCTTTTGCAGAATGGTAATGTACCTATGTGAAGCTGACCATAATATAACTCTCTTCCCTCGGTTTCACACTTCTTCTGGATAATCAATTACCACCGTTCCATGTCTTGGTGATTCACCTCAGGCTTCTAGAATTCTGCTGAAGCTCATAGAGCCCCTTAAATTGCAACAAGGTTCTGGCCCTTCATCAGACGATACATGTTCTCCGGATGAGGCGTCAAAATCTGAGTTGTCTAATCCTCCTCCTTTAGTTGATTACTCAAACCTGTTTGGGGAGGACTTTCGGATACCTGATGATTATTGGGACGCCATCTACCTTAGTGTCTTAGATGTTGCTGCAGTTGAAGAAGGGATATTACACGTCCTTTGTGCTTGTGCATCACAGGTACGTTGGTGCATCATCACTTTTTGACTTACTTGTATACCTTTGATGTCCCAATTGTCTGTCATCTTGAGCATAATTTGCGTATTGTGTTGCAGCCTCTGCTCTGTAGCAAGTTGGCAGATAGCACGTCTGACTTCTGGTCTGCATTACCTCTTGTACAAGCTTTATTGCCAGGTTCAATGACTTATTAGTGTCATAATTTCTCAGATTTAACCATTGAGGAACTCAAAATGCATAGGTTTTATTATGAAATATTATGACCCTGTTGCTAGAAATTGTTTCTTTCAGCTGGAAGAATTATTCTTGACGCATTCTTGTTTATCCTTCTCATAAAATTGCATTAGACAAATTATTTGACATTCTTTCCCTTTGACATAGCTCTTCGTCCTAATATCATCAACTCTGATCACGTGGATGATAGTTTCTCTCAATGGAAGCAACCTTTTGTGCAACATGCTCTATCTCAGGTTGTTTTCAGATTTTAATGTGATTATTGAATGGTACCTATCTTTAGATGATTTTATGCTGAGTCACTGACTATTAAGTTATAACTGCAGATTGTAGCAACATCTTGTTCTCCTGTATTCCGACCACTGCTCCATGTTTGTGCTGGCTACTTATCGTCGTTTTCTCCATCACATGTCGGTAACACTCCCCTCTATGATTTCACAGTATTTGTTTCTGCTTTTCAATTGAAATACATTATTTTCTTCCCATATGCTTAGATTCTATTAAAATCTTTTAGTGTGGTCTCCCTCTCTTGCTCTCTCATACATGTGCACCCAGCACAGCAGCCATTTTGTTATTTGTTTTTGCAGGCTCACAATATGAAATATACAAAGTGGGCACTGCTTTAATCATATGTTCTAACAAAAATACCTACAAATTTAATATGACTGACTTACTACCTTTCTTCCAAATGACACCATATCTCGTCACACCTCTCCAGAAGTCAATCGTAGTTGTTTCCTACCAGCACATTCCAGTAGAAGATTGTGTACCAGAGTGTATAACTACGTTTGTAGGTGAAGGGAAATATTAGTAGGCACTTTCAGAAGTCTATTCAGTCAAAAAAATCCAAGAAAATATGAATTGGGTATTTAGACTAGAATACAATATCTGAGGGGCTTTAAGTAGACAACTCATTTGAGTTGTTTCTATGTCCAACAGTAGTACTTTAAGAATTTCTATTATTTTGGAGGCGTATTGTTTTCCATCATTATCATACCATGTTGGTTTTGTTGGTCATCGAAAGTTGAGGTAGTTTCTCAGAATTTTCCAGTTATAGAAAAGGGGCCACAAGGAAAGTGATCAGTATGGAATGTAAGAACATTATGTTCCCTTCTAGAAGTCCAAATTGTATGAACAGCTAATCTGACCATATTGTTTGTGAACTAATTGGCCGCACTTGGCAACTAACGTTTTAATCTCTACTTCTCCCACAGGCTAAAGCTGCATGCATTCTCATTGATCTGTGCTCCAGTGTACTGGCCCCATGGACAGCTCAAGTGATTGCAAAGGTCGTACAGTTGGCAGTGTTTTAGCACGATACTACATATTTTGGTGTCATACTAGGGGTTTTGCACTATTGTTTTTTTCTCCTAGAATGCCTTTCTCACTTGTTGGAAACTCCGATACAGGTGGACTTAACTCTGGAGCTTCTGGAGGACCTTTTAGGTGTAATCCAGGTGTGTTTAATATCTTTTGTTCATTTTGAAATAGGTAATATGTATTTGACCCCTGTCTCTAACAACTTAGGCTTTTAGATGAGTTGGTAGTCAACAGAACATGGGTCCCCGGAAGACAATAGATCCAGTTTTCTAAGCTTGCCACCTATCTAATAATCTTAGTGCTTGCACTTTTTGGCCCGCTTATGGAGGAGAATTCAGCTGCAATTGAGGGCGATAAAGATACTTCCATTTTCTGCTTGTACTTTTGTGGTATACATTGGTCTCAGTACGATCTAGCTTATATCTACCTTCTTTTTGAGATTTTACTCGAGCAGTTGTATGGTGCATGTTTTTGAGCCACCTCTTGACTGAATGATTCCAGCCATGTTGAGATTCAAGCCTAGATTGTTGAGACTAACAATGCCTTGAGATGTTTATAGCTTTGTCTGTTTTCATCAATATGCAGTGGTGTGGCTTCCCCAAAATGCCTATACCATAAAGGTGCCTCAGGATTGAGTCCAAAGCCATTTTTTGGCGATTTATACTCCCAATCCCAAGTGTATTTGTCGTTCTGGATTCAACTTATTTAGTTTAAAACTTATAATTTTATAGGTTTGTATTCTTAATTGAGTTGTAATGATAGCGATGGATTTCAGAAATTGTTAGCATTACCAGAACGCTGTCTACAGACACGATCAACCACCAGTTAACTAATCGATTGTGTTTTGAACTTTTGATGTGGGACGGGTTTAGAAAACTTGTTTTTTTTTGGTAGATTTGACGAGGAAACTTGAGGATTGGGATTTCCTCTGGAAGGCCTCTCTTTTGGGGTTTCTGAAAAAAGGAGAAGTTATCCCTCAGGTTTTAAGTTAGAAGGCCAAAAAGCATGGAAAATGTTAGGTATGATTTGACTTTCGTTGGTAAGTTTTTTTTTTTTTGTGGTGGTGTTTTTGTGGGGGGAGCTAAAAATGGGATTGTTTAGGGGATGCAATTTGTGCCTCAGGAATAGTAATCTTGTAGTCCCGCAAAGAGGAGGAGGAGGAGAGGTTTCACTTCTGTAGAGGTTGAGGAAATTTGGCGGTAAGATTCTTCCAAATCAACTCTATGGGAAAGAAACGTTGTGTAGATTTTTTTTTTTGTTTGCTAGTTTTCTTTTCCTCAAAGGATTGTGTCAAGAACGGGACATTTTGACTCTTAATCCAGTATGAAGTATTCCGGACAAGATAAATTGACCACTAATGGTCTGGCAATCAAATTGACCCAGAGGAACACCCCAATGACATGAGATTTGATTAGCTTACATATGATTCTACCACTTCCAACTCCAAGTGTGCTCCTTCTCCTCCTGAATTTTTAAATTGTTTTGGGTGTCTTTTATGCCGTCTCCTTCACCAACTTTTTATTTTTCATGTTAAACTTTTGAGGTAATGCAATCTTATTGAAGTCGTACACCTTTTCTGAGAGGTCTCAGAGAGTGGGTAAGCTGTGGCTAGACTTTGCAAATTACTTTGCAATGAGACGATAAGTTCACTGTCTCTGGTTTTTATGAGTTCATTAATACCTAGTGTACGTTTGATGTAGCTTCCTATTTTTCTATGGAAGAAACTTAAAACTTTGCACCTTGCCTTCTTTCTGATAACACTCTTTACTTCTGTTAAAAAACATGAATAACAAAAGGAATAAGCTGGCATTGACTAGGGACAACTTTTAGTAGGGACCAGGGACATGAATGAACTTGGGTACTGGTCACCAATCCAATATTCAGGAAACATGCATTGCTCAAGATGCTATCAAGGTACAATGCGGGAAGCAGCCTCCTTTGTCCCTCGTATCTGATTATTTTCTTGGAATCTTGTGGTATCTTAATTATCGTGTTCACTGTATACTTGCTGCTGGAAGTTCCCTTCCGTGTAGATTGAATGTTTTGTTGTGGCTGACTTTTGTCCTAGGGTGCTCACCGTTCCTTAGCTCGTGCTCGTGCTGCTCTTAAATGCATTATACTGGTTCTATCTGGGCATATGGACGATATAATCGCAAAATATAAGGTATTAGATCGTACTTTGGCTTTTTTTTCCATGTTTTGTTTTCTTTGTCTTGCGTAGCTGCAATTTTTTGGGCGAAGATACTCTTAGCTCAATCTAGAATTTTTATTGCAACTAAACAGCCTTGTGCAGAAATCCTGGTAGTGAAATTAGCTCTCTCGTCGTTGTGTTTGGTTCTTTCTTGGTCAGATTATCATCATCTCCCAAAATTTTGCTCATAAGTGAATGACATCCCCAAAATTTTGATTTCTTCTACTTAATTCATATCTGACAAGTAAAATGGTCCAGCTTTTTGAAGGTAATGGATTCTAGAAATCTAACTCCGTTGTACTACTGAAAATGGCACGAGAATTATTTTGCTAGTTTGGAATCGTTAAGTATAATTCCAGATGGAGTTTATCAAGCAACCTATATGCTTGTTTCTGTTCCACCTTTAGCTGAATTTTACTGAAGTTGCCACTGGTGTCCTCTCTACATCTCTTTTTTCCCTTCAGCTCGTCTCAGTCTTAGTTTAAAACCTACAATTAGCTAAAGTGTGAATTAGATGATGGAATAGGTAGAGCTTTTCTTATATCTCCACTAACAAGCTGGACTGCATTTGCTGACTTTGTAAGTTTGGGGGCTATTATATGGTAGGGACAAAATGATAACTTAGCCCTTTTTGGCCCTTTTTGGCCTGCTGGCTTAGCTCATATTTTGACTCACTTATAGTTGATGTAAACTCTTTATTGTCCATGTTACAGGATGTTAAGCATCGAATTCTCTTTCTTTTGGAGATGCTTGAGCCTTTTCTTGATCCTGCAATAACCCCTATGAAGAGCCCGATTGCCTTTGGAAATGTGTCTCCAGTTTTCCAGGAACAGCAAGAACAGATCTGTGCAATTGCAATGAATGTTATTCGCACAGCCGTAACAAAGCCTGCTGTTCTCCCATCCTTGGAATCTGAATGGAGGCGTGGTTCAGTTGCTCCTAGGTGATTGATATACTTGCTATTGAACTTTCTTGGAATTTTTTCAAGTGTTTTGAGAACATTAACACGTCTACGCAGTTGAAAACGTGGAAGATTCATGTCATAACGCTTGCAATGTTACTTGCCTAGCAAAATTCCCCCACTACAAGATTTTGCCACTTGCTAGATAGGACTTAATTTTTTTCCATGATGCAAAAGACTTGGCTTTGGATAAAGAAGAGCAGAAAGAAAGCTTTATCAGACTATCCTTGGTAATGGGGATAGGGGCAGTCTCCGAGTAGGGTTTTGTTTCATTGTGGTTGCAATTTTCTAAACGAGAACGCTAAGTGGGAAGAAAGATTCCATAACGGAACTTTGATGTCTCAGATCTAATCACACTTACTTTTGCGAATCAAAATTCATGGAATGTTTTGAAACGTTATATTAAAAACTTGCGTCGTTTATGAAGTTCTTGACCTCAGAAATTGCCTGTTGAACTGAATGGGTTGCGCCAAAGTATTCAAGCTTTCCGTGAGCAATATAATGTTTTGTTATGGACCAGTAATGAAGTGATGCTTTTCTTTTATGCAGTGTACTTCTCTCAATATTGGAACCCCAGATGCGGTTACCTCCTGAGATTGACCATTGCAAGTATTCTGTTGCAGAGCCTTTGGGGCAAGAAACAGAAAATGTTTCACCTCTATCTTCTGTACCTCGCTTAGGAGGAGCCTCTTCAAAATTCATTAACCAAGATGATGCTGATGGAAAGACAGATATTGCTGATACCACTGCAAAGATGGATATTGTTGAAGATGTCAGTCTTTATTTTGCACCATCAGAATTGAGGAACATGGCATTGACTTCTGTTTCTGGCAGCCCTGATAGAAAGATAATAGACCTGAGACGTGGGACTATCAGCACAGAAGATAAACACGTAGCTGAGGGAAATTGCAATAATTTGGTGAACAATGGGTTGGCATTCGATGCTGGTGTTTTTTCAGCGGAGTACTTCAATTTTCAAGAAGATTTTATGCAACTTATAAATTATCAAGACTGTGAGTTGCGGGCTTCTGAGTTTCGGCGTTTGGCTTTGGACTTACACTCACAGCATCAGATTACTCCCGAGGGTCATGATGCCGCTCTAGATGCTTTGCTTTTGGCCGCAGAATGTTATGTCAATCCATTCTTTTTGACGTCTTTCCGAGACACTCCAAAGGTTCCTACTGGGATGAACATTAGCGAGATGAAAATCTCCGAAAAACATGAATTTGCAGTGGTTAACAGTGTTTTGAAAAAGAACGAGAACCACTTGGAAACGGTAGCTCACCTTGAAAGTAGAAGGGACAAAATTGTTCTTGAAATTTTGCTTGAAGCTGCTGAATTGGACAAGAGATATCAGAAAACTGTGTCAGATAGGGAATTATCTCCCACTTATGCTGAAGAAAATGAAGAATTATTAAGTTTATCTGAGCATGATATGCTGTCTGCAGATGCTATCACCTTGGTCCGACAGAATCAAGAAATTTTGTGCAAGTTTCTGATTCACCGTTTGCAGAAAGAGCAGCACTCAATGCACGAAATACTTATGCAAAGCCTTCTGTTTTTGTTGCAGTCAGCAACTAAACTCTTCTGCTCTCCTGATGATATTGTTGATATCATATTAGGGTCCGCTGAGCACTTTACTGGGCTGCTTACATCCCTTTATAGTCATTTCAAGAAAGGGAATTGGCAGTTGGATTCAGGGAAGGTACATGAGGTGCAATGTCGGTGGATGCTTCTTCAAAGACTGGTAATTGCTTCAAGCGGTTGTGACGAGGGCCCTGAGTTTTCAGTTAATATCAGGAACGGATTTCGGTTTGCAAATTTAATTCCTTCTGCTGCCTGGATGCAGAAAATACCTACATTCTCGTCTTCTACTTCCCCTCTAGTTAGGTTTCTAGGTTGGATGGCAGTGTCTCGTAATGCCAAACAGTATTTGAAGGAGCGGCTCTTCCTTGTGTCAAATCTGTCACAGCTGACATACTTACTATCTATTTTTGCAGATGAGCTTTCTCTAGTAGATAACATCGCTGAAGAGAAAGACGAGAACAAGGTCCAATCAGTTGTCCAAGATGATAAAAGTATCAAAAAAAGCTTTGAATTTTCGATGCAACAGAATGCAGACCAATCTTTTCAAGCCATATACCCTGCTATAAGTCAGTTCTTTCCAAGTATGAGAAAACAATTTGAAGCATTTGGAGAAATTATCTTGGAGTCCGTTGGATTGCAGTTGAGATCTGTTTCTTCTGGTGTCGTGCCAGATTTGTTGTGTTGGTTTTCTGATTTATGTTCATGGCCATTTTTTCAGAATGGCAAGGGCCATTTTTTATACCCCAATAATACTAATTATTTCAAAGGTTTTGTTGCGAAGAATGCCAAAGCGATCATCCTATACACACTTGAAGCCATCGTGATTGAGCACATGGAAGCTATGGTTCCTGAAATCCCGCGTGTGGTACAAGTGCTTGTATCCCTATCTAGAACCTCCTACTGCGATGTGTCGTTTTTGGGCTCTGTGTTGCGGTTGTTAAAACCAATCATCTCATATTCTCTACATAAGGTGTCTAATGAGGAAGAACTATTTACTGATGATTCCTGTCTCAATTATGAGTCTCTTTGCTTTGATGAGCTTTTTGCTAATGTTAGACAAAGTAACAAGAATGAAGAAACTCCAGGTGAAAAAGTATATAGCAGGGCACTAACAATTTTTATTTTAGCTTCTGTATTTCCTGATTTGTCATTCCAACGTAAAAGGGAAATTCTACAGTCTTTAATGGCGTGGGCTGATTTTGCTACTTCCGAGCCAACAACTTATTGCCACGATTACCTTTGCGCATTTCAGACTGTAATGGAAAGTTGCATAGTTTTGCTGGTTGAGACTTCAAGAGTCCTTCGCGTTATCCCACTTAATATGACCATGCATTCTGATGTGAACACTGGTTTACCTGCTGCTGATAATAGCACAGAATCACGTTCTGTGTTTCTTGGTGAGGTCTGTCGGAGCTCTTGTGCAGCTGAGATGTCTGAGAAATCTGGAAGTAACAGTTTTGATGGTGTGATTTCACATCAGAAGGTTTGTCATTTGGCTCTTACAGAAGTAGAAGAATTTTCTAAAGACTTGGAGTGTCTTATTTCCAAGATTAATCCAACTATTGAGCTCTGTTGGAAGATTCATCATAAGTTGGCAAAGAAGCTAACTATATCATCAGCACAATGTTATGTTTACTCCAGATGCTTATCTTCAATTGCAAATAAAGCCTCTATTTCTGCCGGGATGGAGGATGAGTGTATCCTTTCATCTACATCAGTTGACCAATTCACAACTAATTGGAAGATTGCTCTGGAAGAACTTGCCGATATGATTATGGTGTTGCAAAAAACCCACTGCTGGGAAGTTGCATCTGTGATGTTTGATTGTCTACTAAGAGTCCCTGGATGCTTTTCACTGGATAGATTGGTCGGTACAGTCTGTAGTGCGATAAAGAACTTCTCGTATAGCGGACCGACAATTGCTTGGCGTTTGCAGACTGATAAGTGGTTGTCACTTTTAATTGCAAGAGGCCTCGAGAGCCTTGACGATGGTGAAATTCCTTTGGTCAATCTGCTCTGTGCATTGCTTGGTCATGCAGAACCTGAGCAACGGTTTATTTCCCTTCAGCACTTAGGAAGACTTGTGGGCCAAGATGTGTACAGTGGGAAAACATTATTATCTTCTATATCCCGGGATAACCCTTCAGTTGTTTTTGTCTCTCGGCCAATTCTGAAGCCTCTCGTTTCAAGTTCGTGGGATCAGGTGGCTTTGGTGGCATCATCTGACACGTCGTTACTTTTAAGGACTCGTGCAATGTTACTCCTTGTTGACTATGTTCCTTTTGCTGAGAGGCACCAGTTACAGTCTCTTCTTGCATCATCTGATTGTGTTCTTTATGGCTTGGGAAGATTTGCAAGCTCGACATGCGAAGGCCCGTTAGTACAACTTTCATTAGCAATCCTTGCCAGTGTTTGCTTGCACTCTCCTGCTGAAGATATTTCTCTGATTCCTCAAGTTGTTTGGAAAAACATTGAAACGTTCGGAATGACAAGTACTGGTACGGTTCATCTAATTTGATGCCGATAATACTTAGTATAGGCAATTCCTAATAAAAAATCACACTGTGAAAAGTAGAGAGTCTAGGCTGTGTTAGAATCTTGGATTTGTGGAGCGATTAGTCAGTGCAAGGGAAGGTTGGGGGGAGAATGAAGCAAAAGCTATTTTCCGTCCGTTTTAGCTGATTTAGGAAAATAAGATGTAAATGAATAACAGGGATCCTATTTTTTGTCAGTAAGCATGGAAAAATGAGCATCTGTTTACTTCCCTCTGTTTTCCTTTCCCTTGGCAAATCCAAGATCCAAACATAATCTTCATGAGTTGTTGCTGATCTGCTTTTTTCCTTCCCTGTTCATTTTTGTTTTTGTAGAGGGAAAACCTGGGGAGCTTGAAAAGAAAGCTTGCCAAGCTTTATGTAGACTGAAATATGAAGGAGACGAGGCAAAAGAGGTCAGTAGTAATAAGAGGTCTAAGTTTTTATATTTTCTCCTAAGGTAGATGGCATCCAGATCTACAAGGTATGCAATGTAGTTAGGCAACAGCATTCCAAGGGTTTATATCGTTATCCCTAGTTTCATTGTCAGAAAAGAGAGTAAGATCTTTATATTACATTCTAACCATGATTTTGTTGACGTTGACATTTTGGCATATTAAGAACCTGAAAGAAGTGCTCTCATCAAGTTCTTCAAAACAAGTGACCCTGCATTTTGGAAGTACTCGTGAATCAATTCTGCAGGTTAGATACATTTCTGCTCCCTTGTAGAGAAAATCTGTTGTTATCGTTGATTACTAGTGCAGTTGTTCATTTTGGGTCACCTGCCCACTCAACAATAATGAAAACAGGTTCTTTATGCTAGTACAACTCAATTTCATATTTTTCTTTCTTGCTGCCTAAAGTATGTGTTACAGCTTGTGACTTAAACGCCATGTTACTGTTACATTAGAAAAGCTTGCATGTCAGCACTTGTTGAAATAAATGCCTGGACATACATACATAAGTAAGGTCTTACTGGAGCCTTTTGAAAATGATCTCATTCAGACTTCGGAAAAAGGAAGAAAGCAGCTTGGTTTTTTTGATATTAAAAAAAAGCAGGTTGGATTTCAATTTCACATTGCCTAAAAAGCAGTATGGATGGTAAAGATGAAGTGCCTTTTTCACATGGTTAAAGCATATAATTTATTGGGTTCTAGTACTAAAAATTCTGTAAAAAGAATTCCTTGCAGTTAATATTGGAATTTTCTCATTTCTCCTTCCAAACAAATCATGGAACACTAGATGTGACTTTGAATTAAAGTGATGACTCCTGGTTTGTTTTGTTTATTCCAGTTTTAAAATTGCTTGTGTGTTTCTTACCATATGCTGAAGTGCTTCCTTTGGTAGAATGAATGTTGGGAAATAAGATGACCCAACAGAGTCTTTTAAATTCGTGAATCAAATTATATCAGCTTTTTCAGTTGAGAGTATTGATACATTTCAATTTCTTTATCTTGGGATTTCAGTAGTTCTTGTCCTCACGGGTTGCCTTTCTATTTTTAGTATGGTGTTTCACCTGCTTGTTATATGTTTATTGTTTGGTGATAGGTGCTTGCCAATTTAACCAATGTTCAGTCATACTTTGATTTCTTCTCAAAGAAAACTGAGCAAAAGGTTACGGTAAGCCTTGGCGTCCCTGTTACAAATTACTGATATTCTCCAGTCTCAACTTCTGCATCACTTGATTCATCTTTCATGTGTTGTAGGAGCTAGAGGAGGCTGAAATGGAACTCGACCTTCTCCAAAAAGAGCAGATGATTCAGGAAACGTCAAATGATAGCAAAGAATGGTGTCAGCTTCCCTTTCTAGCGAGTAGTAAGTTGTCACTAAAGTTGGCAGATTCAATGTTTTGAAATATACTTATGTACTGATTCTTGTGCCACTTTTTGCCATCCAGCTTGTGTGAAAGATGATGACCGTCTTCAGAAAATCAAGGATAGCATTCGATCTGTGTACGCAATACTTTTTCTCTCTGTGTACTCTTAAGGTAGCTAATTTACATTTGCAATGCGAAGGATGATGATGCGAGCCGTAATGATAGATTTGTTGATTGGACACATTAAGTATGATGTCCCACATGTTATATTGTTTGCAGATGGTAGACTTAGTGGATGAACCTAAAAGAGGACTTAGCACTAAACTAGGAATTAGGAGATAACACTCGATTCAAAAGGTTTTAGAATAATTAAAACAAATACCATACAGGTGGAATGCAGTAATTGTAACAGTAGAAGTATGAAAACCCGAAGATACCAAGAATGAACAATTCCGGTATCTAAGATCGATTAATGAGGATGGAGATGTTGGAGATGATCTGACCGTGTTCAAGATAGGCAGAGCATGTTATGCGAATGTAAGTGGAGGGGTGCTTCTAGCATATTATGCAATCGGTAGATAACATAAGAAAGGAAAGGAACATATTATTGACCCATAAGCTAATCAATGCTTTACATAGTGGAATGGCAACGTACAATTGAGATAGCTGGCCTCAATGGATTGGGAGTCAAGATTTTGTTTGGATATTCTTCAACCTCTTGACATCATAACAAGTTTCAACAACCTATGACTTTTTAGGACACTTTTTGCTTTTTAGGTTCACTGCATGCTTCAAATGCATCAAGTTGCGTTGGTAGCATATCCTAGTGCTGTTATTGTAGCCAATTAACATATGTCAGTTTTCCAAATGGATTTACTTCTCTTAACTATTACATGCTCAAGTTTTTGTTCCTTTCTTGCTTTCCTTCTTTTTTCTGAAGTTGCTTCTAGTGATATTGAATGGTGCTTCCTTCCTACCAGAGAAAAGTCTAAACTCAAAGAAGAGATCATAGCCCGCAGGCAAAAGAAGCTGCTTGTAAGACGTGCACGCCAGAAGTATTTGGAAGAGGCAGCTTTACGAGAAGCAGAACTACTTCAAGAACTTGATAGGTTTACTTCATGATCTATTCCTCACTTTGTGGTCTTAAACTTGATGCATTTTGTTTTGCTTTAAAATCTTTAATGTGAGTGGAAACAATAATGCCCTTCTTTGTACTAGAGAGAGGACAACAGAAGCAGAACGGGAAATTGAGAGACAGAGACTGCTGGAACTTGAGCGTGCAAAAACAAGAGAGCTTCGTCACCATGTTGACATGGAGAAAGAGAAGCAATCACAGGCAAGGCCATCATATCACTGATTAACCATCAACTCTGTATATCTTCATTTGCTACTCTGGTTTCTGATTTATGTTTATAGGACCTGTTACATAAGTGAATTATGCGGCTTAAACATTTCCTGAAGATCTTGTGGATCTTGGTCCATGGTGCTTTTCCGTTATAACTTTCAGAGTGGTGAAGTGTGCATTTCCTTTATAGGCAAGTGGTATATAAGATTGATGTGGTCCTCAGTCCTTTTTTACATGCAATTAAGATTACTCTTTTCTCCGATGTCTTTGTCTTCGTTATTGACATTGACAGAGACTGGATTGCAAACGCTTCCTCTTCCTCTCACTCTATATTTGTGCATGTGTGCACATATTGGTTAGTAATATTGCCTGCTTTATTATTTGTAGATATCAAAGTTCTTTAATTTAGGGGAAAGAGGGCGAGGTATTGGAACAGTTACTTTCTTCTTTTCATAGACTTAATAATCATAGCTCATCTGTCCTTGTTTATGAGAGGAAAAGGACAAACTTTTGAAAAAGACTAAGCATAGAGGTAAGAAGCTGGGTTCAATTGAAGGGAAGGGAAGGGAAGGAGCATAGAGGCTTCTAGTAAGGGTAAGAGCTGTTGGGAACGTGGAGGATGATCAGAAAAGCTTTGTCCACGGAATTTTATTTGGTTGCTTTGTAAACGGGGAAGCTGTTTGGACAGTCGGTGCCGAAGAGGCAGCTTTGTTAATGGACATGTCAAAGTTTGAGGAAGGAGTGGAGATCTGGTTTGGAACTGATCCTCATGTACTGACTGGTCTCTTGTTGTCACTGGTCAGTGATGAAGAGAAATTGCTGAAACTATCTGGCTGTCAGTGCTCTCTGAATATGACAAAGGAACCCGTTTTTCTCTTGTTTTTATGGTGACCATGTTGATGGCAGGATTGAGGGTAACGGAAGTAGGCATGACAATTGCAGAAGGGACTTGTTAAGGCATCTAATTCAAAATCAATTAGCAATGAGTGGAGAAGTCGTTCATGCTCATGTATTAGTTTTGGAGGTAATAATTAATCAATGAGACAAACACTAACACTCCTTGAAACGAGTGACCCTGACCCGCACATGGTGGATAAACAACAGAGCCATAACACGGATTATTACAAAACAAGGTGTACTTAAGGCACAAATAACGGGGCAATTAACTAAGAGAGTCTTGTCCAGAAGACTCAGAAATCCCAGTTCTTTACGATCCCAAGTTTTCAGACACATCGCGCTTCCGCTTGGGTTGAGGCTGCCACTCGGCCCTAAGATGGATCAAAGAAGAGTGGGGAACCTCTCGCTGGTTTTTAGAATTCAACATCAGGAAGTGTTTTCACACCATAAACCGACATCGACTCATCTCCATCTTTAAGAGATCAATGATCCCAAGTTCTTTTACTCCATTCATAAAGTCTTTTCCGCTGGACGACTCGTAAGAGGTGAGAAGGCCCCTTACTCTGTTCCAGTGTACTATGATCGGCCCTACAGGCAACATCTACCTACACAAGCTCGATTTAAAGCATCCAAGTCAAAATCAATCGGTAATGAATGGAGAGGCCGTACCGGCTCATATACTAGTTTTGAAATTAACAATTAACCAATGTACAACAAACTCTAACAGTACTAATCTGTATTATTTTGACATGCTGCAGTTTGTTTGACTAGCCTCCTATCCATCCTATACAGAATTTGTTATTCTTACAGTCATGATTTAGCATGCACCATTTTTAAAGCAGGAGTAAACAGGTAAATGTTTTGTCGTTAAATGTTGACTCCTATTTCTTAAATGCTTCGTTGTGTGTAGAGGGAACTCCAACGTGAACTAGAGCAAGTGGAATCTGGACTTCGGCCTGCACGACGGGAGTTCTCTACCTCAGCTCATAGTGGGTACGCATTTATTTTTTTGCTTGTTTCGTGTATTTATTTGTTTGCACACACACACACACACTTGAATCCTTTGGTGTTTATTACTTGATAATTGCAGTATTATTAAGTTTCAAAACACCAACAACTATCAGAAGGCGGCCCCTCTGACAAAACCCTTGCAGTGGCTGCATTCTCGAGTTATATATGGAAGTCATTTCTTCTTGGTTTACATCTATATTGATATACAGTTATTTGAATGATACTTCTGTTCTTGGTTTACATGTAACTTTGTTAGATTTCATAGGGAATGTTTTTTCGTACTATTATCCAAAAGTTCAACGATTAGAATATCCTCCTCCAATAAAGTGCCATTTATGGAGGAAATTTTTAACTGTAAGTAATGCAGTAACTTTGAAATTTTGTGATGATTTTAAATTCAGTCGGCCTCGGGAAAGATATCGTGAAAGAGAGAATGGAAGATCGAGTAATGAAGGCAGTTTAAGAGCAATGAGTGGCAGCTTGCAGACAGAGACTGGCACCAGCAATTCTTCTTTGACAACTATGCCCTCAGTTGTTCTTGCCGGATCTCGGCCTTTTTCAGGCCAAGTTCCAACCATTCTCCAATCGCGTGATCGTTTGGATGATGGTGGCAGCAGTTATGAAGAAAATTTTGATGGAAGCAAGGACTCGGGCGACACTGGTAGCATTGGGGATGCAGACCTAAT
This sequence comes from Arbutus unedo, assembly GCA_014822125.1. NCBI lineage: Eukaryota > Viridiplantae > Streptophyta > Magnoliopsida > Ericales > Ericaceae > Arbutus > Arbutus unedo. Next base: position 20,079 of record JABCMJ010022662.1, on the reverse strand, counting down.
GTCCACATTAGAGGGACAGCCAGGTGGGTCGGGGTCCTCGCAAAGACACGGGTCGAGAGGGAGCAAGTCGTCTAGACAGATGATGGAGCGGAGAGAACGCGATGGTAAGCGCGAAGGAAAATGGGAGAGAAAACATTACTAAGTTGTACTAGAAACTGTTAATTCTTATTTGGAAGATTGGGAGAAGTGCATAGGACATAAACGCTAGTTTAAGTAGTGTAACTGGCAGTGAGATGCTTGAGAGAAATGAGAATATTTTGGAATTCATGTTTCTAGGGCAGATTGTGGTTGAAAAATACTCTTTTAAGAACATGGAAAGTAAATATAAGACTGTTGCAACACTTGTTTTACTACTCTTTCAGATTTTCTATGTTGGTTGCTATGAGTCTCTCGTCAAGGTTTGTTTATTGTAAAAATTTCCGCTCAGTAAAAAATCAAGGTGAATAATGTATTTTCAAATAAAAAATGCTATTTGCGGGGAAGGGTATTTCGAACCCTTCACCGATGCCTTGAGGAGTCAAAACTATTCGCCAGAATAGTTTAACTGGGATACCCTTTCTTGCAAATAGTGTTCCTCTTTTCAAATATCTCAGGAAATAAATTTTGTTTTATAAAAAAGAGGCCTTAATTTTTTGTCCATGTAAACCTACAGCTTATGGAGGTGTTTGGCTGTCGTGTTTTTGCATTTTGATTTGCGCATTTTTTTCTCTCTCTAGATGTTTGGGAGCTAATGTATTCTGTATTATAACAAAAAAGGTATTTTGAAAATAAATTTGAGAATGTATAATATCAAGATCACTTTAAATTTTTTTAATTCTCTATATGAATTTTTACACGCTGGTTTTTTAGAAAATTTATTTTATGCAATATTATTCAAATACTTTTTTCACGTATTTTAATTATAATTTAAAATTCAGATTCTAAAATCTATAAAATAACAAACTCCCAAGGACCTCCATTAGAGTAAAATATTTGGCTGACATGAATATTCTCATCCAACTTTGGGGACATCAATTACACTAGGATTAGGCTTATTTATCGTTTGTTAGCAGTTAAAATTTTAAAAAATATACGATAGATATAAGAAGAATGATATATAGTAGAATGTACTATTTATTATATATGGGTGAATAACTAGAAAGAGTTGTCTGAATATTATTTTGGAATAAATAAAAATATAGTAAATATAATTAGGTGAATAATATTCTCGTAATTAACAATTGCTAGCGGCGGGTGTCCACACGCTGCGTGTGTGAAGAATAAAAAAATTGAAGATAAGAATTCAACCGCCATAATAGAAAAAGTGACGGGAGATGTTAGTTTTAAAATCACTGATAATTTTTTTTCGTAGTCAATAATTACCCATACAATTATATGAAACATTGAGTATAAAGTCTAAAAATATCTTCTTATGTTGTGGGTTTTTTGAAAAAGTAAAATTGTGAGTCGGTTTCAAAAAAGAGTTCACGCCAAAAGGTGTGTTCCCATTATCATAATATAGATATTCTCTTAACTAATAACATCTATGTAAGTAGAAACGAGTATAGAAGGGCGGGTAAGATGTAAATAGGAAGAGAAGTGAGATAATTTTATCCCCCATGAAATAAAATAATATCCCAAATATTACATCCGAAATTTAAAGAAGTAAGCAAACTCCGGATACAATAACCTAAATAGTCATATACGGAGTGATAAGTAATGAACTCTTTTATGACTCCTAATTCAAGCAAGTCCTAAGAGCCAAACACGAATGCAACAGAGGTTGAATATGAGCACTAATCCTGTGGCATCACTGTCACCTTGGGGTTTCCTTTCTCAATCACAATTGACTTAGCCCTACTTTCATTACCATGCATGCATGATCAAATAGAGCAGAAAATTGTGCACAAAATGCAACATGACAAATGCGGGGCATCATTTTTGAAGAGAAAAATAGGAATCAGTTGAACTAATTTTAAAAGGACAAATGTAAATGTAAGTAGAAGAGTCTCTATACCAGTCAAAATGTTACATTTTATACCAGATCAGAAGATCTCAAAGTACAAGATTAAAATTACAACCGCAAACACACCTGGAACAGAATGATCATTTCCTTTTAAATGGCTCATTGCAATGTTTGGTTTGCTAAGAAAATGATCGAATCTCCATTACGAATAGAATCGTCATTCATCAAACTAAAACGAATGCTCATTCCATTATTTTCGAAAATCATCTCAACGAACCAAAATAGTACCGTGTAATGTGAATTGAATTCACCAAGAGTGGCGGTTACCCCGTCTGGTCTTCCTCCGAAAAGGCCTGCATGCGTCGATGCTCAGATCAACAGCTGCGGCAAGAGCCATAAAGATGGCGGCATCCTCAGAGCATGAAACGTGTCGCATCGCCAATTGCACCGTTGGCTTGCTGCTCTTCCCTTCTCCTTGCACTCTGCAGGTCATCACAAACCCGCCAACCACTGGAGTTAATGCTGTAAAATCCCCGCTGCTCTGCGGGCTCGGCACTGGAGTTGCTGCCCCTGCCCCTGCCCCTCGAACCTGCCTATCAACGTCGATGAAGAACTCGCCGCCCTTTTCTGCGCTGAGGAAAATCTCAGACATGAGAATCCCCCCTCCTCCTCCATCATGGATTTCAGAGAGGAGATGAAAACGGCAGCAGATTGAATCTCTGATGCCACGCTCACGCCATGCTTCAAGTTTCCCCCACGGCTGCCAGCTGTTGGGCCGAGAAGAATCAGGCCGGACAATCATCCAAGATCCCGGGTTGGACCGAGCAACCCAATCGCAACCTGTGGATGGCACAAAGGGAGTGGTTATGAAGGCTGCAGCAATGGCTGAACCAGAGAGGTCGTGGATCTTCACCTTCCATCCCTTCCTCTCTCTTCTCTCGGATTCTTGGTCATCAGCAGATAATGCCCAGAAATTGTTCAGTGGGTCTACATTGGATACCCTGCAAAACGGTTACAACGAACTGAAATTTACACAGAATCCAATCCAATAACTCTGAAATTAGCAGAATAATGTGTTCAAAATTTAGAAGAAAGAAAAAGCATTTTGTGTCTTTGGCTACTTTCAGCTATGTTTAATGTGGGTGCAGCCACATTTGAAGCAATTGGCACCGAGTAACAAGAAGAACAACAGTTGTAATCTCAGTTGCATGTAACAAAATCCAGTAGAAGATGAATAACGATAAGGCTGCTTAAGGGTTTTGAAACACCCCTCAAAGGGCTTCTAATATTCTTTAGCTACTTGAGCTTTGTTTTCTCAAAATGTATGCCCTTCAAGACATATCCCTAATTACGCGAGAACTTAGCAAAGAGTTCGAGAATAACGATAAGCTGCAGCATGTGAAGGAATTCTAGTAGAAGACTAATAAAAGTAAAAAAATGCAATTCATATCACCTGTCTTCACTAAACTTGCAACTGAAGATAGGCTGCTTAAGGGTGCCTTGAAGCTGAACTATTTGAGGACTCAGTTTGGTCTCATCTTCAAATCGGAAAACGTATCTTGGATCAGGGTCAAGTTTAATACGCAAATGAAGTTCTGCTCCAGGCTTTCCACTATCCTGCTTGCTTTTTCCAATGCCTATCCACCCGTTGAAAAGAATCACCGGCTTCCCTTCACCCCATTCAGGGCCCACTTCCAACTTAAATGTTCCAATTTGTTGCCTTTTTACACCAACACCGCAGTGGGACCCCTTTCGCCCTCCGAAAACAATAATCTCCAGACAAGCGTGAGAAGCATTGAAACACCCAGGTGTCAACAGTGCTTTTAAATCGGATTCTTCGAGGTAAAAGCTTGAGGCAGTGTTCTGAGAATCTGGGGCAGATTCAGGGGAAGAAACTAAGGGAACTGATGTTGTCTGAAGAGGAAAACCTCTAAGACGGATTTCACATGAACATGGAGAAGTTAACCTGTGGAATCCAGACTTAGCATCAGCCAATTCTGCACTGGGAACTCGCAACCCTAGTGAACCAATCGACAACCTGGTAAAAGCCTTAGGATCCATTTCGGTCACAAATCCTTCCCCATTGATCACAGATTTTACCTTGGACAGCCCAATAAGCCTGTCACATGAAAAGAAACAAAATGTCCGGAAATCAAACCCAAGGATATAGTAGCAAGAATTAGCATTGAGGATTTCACATCTATATGTGAAAGCATTCTTTCTGCATCTTTGGATACAAGTATTGGAGATGTCATCAGATCATTGAGAAAAAAGAGCTATACCTGTACCAAGTAATACTGCTTCTGCGGTACTTTTACACATAAAGGTATAGATTCACTTCATAATGGCCCATATTGAAGTTACTACACTCAGAATTTTAATACTTGATTATGGATCTAGATAAAGAGTGCCCTAAGGTTCGTAAAATACATATTGCACATACTTTCGTGCACAATGTATAATCATTTTAAGCATGTTAACAGTGACAAAGAAACCCCGATCATGTCAATCTCAATCTCAACAAAGCACAGAACTAATCCTGATCTCAACATATTGCACAGTTACCGTCTTCTGAAGTTTCGACAGCAACCTAAAGTACTAACAAAATTAGGGTGCAATATATACCTATGCAGTGCAGTGACAGTGAAGTCCAATGACAAAGTCGGAATCTCTATACTTGTGACCCTCATACTTGTAACTAACTGAGATAACACAGACATCTATGGAGGCACATTAGCATTTGTCCACCAAGGACAAATTGTTAACCCGAATTACCGCTTAGGGAGTGCTAGGAGGAACAACAGCTGCTATCCCCTAATACTAGCTAATACTAGAAAAGGAATACGAAAGTAACTTCTAAGCTTCTAAGGGTACAGACGTAGTAAATCAAATGGCTGGTAAACTTCGATTGTTACTACCTAGACAGCAACAATTGTCATCTAGATCAACAACCACCATGCGCACAAGCTAGACCATGGTCTGATAAAGCTAATGGCTCAACAGATTACCACAAATATTGAAGAATAACAGGATGGAAACAGCTCAACGATTATCATGGATCTCTGTTTTGTTTATAGCACTGCTTTTAGCTCCAGAAAATTTGCAAGAAAATGTACGAGAAAGGGCACCCCTTTGAGCTCTATGTTCAAGCATATTCCTTTCCTTCTTCCCATTTTCTGCAAGAACCAGATGGATGCCAACAAATAGATACAAAGGACGAAATTCTATGTAATTTGCCTCAAAAAAGAAAGGCAGGGTTAGTATAGCAACCTGGCTCTTTGAGCAACTTCATGCCCATGCAATATGAGTTTATCTCCATATGGGTAAACCTCTGATGGCTGTCATAATTGATCCTAAAGGTCCAGTATGCAAAATTTGGAAACTTTGGCACAGTGACACTTTTTTAAACATCTGAGATTACTTGAACAAATAACTTCCTTAATCTCCAGTGCCTTCCCAATTTTACGATATACTGCAAAACTCAAAGCTCTCAGTTTTATTCTGCCATTCAGCAGCAAACTGAAGTCAAAAATTTCACACGTTCATGTTTCACATCTCAATTGACCTAAAACTACACTTTGAAGTCATTAATGAGAACTCCAACAGTTACCAAAACGAATACATTAACTTAAAACGCATAAAACACGGCCAAGAACATACAAAAGCATTAAAACAAGCACTCACCTGTACTACGAAGGTTCCTCTACCTTCAAAGCCACTTTTGAGAAAATTAACTTCAACCCAGTCCTTGCAAAGATCTGTCACTATCAAACTGAAAAAGTGGAAACAAATTCCCCAGAAAACAATATTTGAGGTCAAATTTCCCACTAACTCCACATCCAAACACCAGCACACATGGCAATTCTGTCTAACCCTTTCTGAAACTCTCTGTATCTCTCTGGATCTAATAATAGAGGCAATGATCAAAACTGGGTCGATGATTAAACCAAACCCACCTGTTAGAATAACTGCGTATTACATATGCAATGTTTGCATTATTTGCGTAGATCGAAATTAATGGAGAAAAAAGTACAGGAATATTATTCGTTAAACAAACAAGCAGCAAAAAGATGCAGAATACAGAGAGAGAAAGTTGTGGAGAGAAAAATTAAGAAAAAAGGGGACCCGGTTGCGTAAAAAAGTACGAGGTGATAAAATTGATAATCAGCAAATCATCGGACTCTGAGAACTTAATTTTGTCTAGTAAAACTGCAAATATTATCAAGAAATACATGTGTGTATGCATATATACATATTTGTGTATGGAATTTTGTGGGGTTGGATACAGCTGTAGCCAACGATTCTTCACACTACGTGAGAGTCGTTTTCAGACACCCATATGGGTGAGGGCGACTTCATCATCTCCATGACTGTCAAATATACATATAAAATATATCCACATATATATATATATATATATATATATATATATATATAGAAGTTTATCTCATGGCATCCTCCTTTGCACGGTGCATCAAGGTTCTCAATGATTTGATTATCGTCTCTCTATTATTACGGCATATATTAGTATTGGTGATATATTAGTATTGTATCGAATTTACTACTATTATTATTATATTTATATAAGTATAAATTAGAGAGCAAAAAAATTAAATTTTTTTTTGCAATTATCAATATGTGTGTACCAGTATCAGCCGTTATTGCTGGTATTAGTTGGCGTAATCGCTATCCGAACGGTATGAGCTAATATTTAGAATGGTACGATATTAAAGATATCTGGTATCATTTTTATGTCAAAACGATACGTAGTGACCGATACAATACGATATTAATAATCTTACGGTGCACATCACAAAATAATAATTGGGCAATTATTGCAGTATTCGGGTAATTTTTTTGCCTTAAAATGACATTTTACTACACTTGTGTTGTAATTTTCACTTTTAAAATTATAATTTTATTATCTCTCCTGCTAAAATTAGTAGTTAGTCAATTTATTAGAACTTCAAGTTTAGATTTTTTTTCTTGACAAAATAAATTGCGACATAATTAATATCTCATTTAAAATAACCTGTATTGAATATTTAAGATTTTCTCTAAATCGAAACTCTGATAACTCCAAAAAATTCTGTCCGAATTTTAATTCAGAAAAAATCTCAAAAACTTAACATGGTTTATTTAAGACACAATAGGAATTGTCTCTTAATTTATCTTAACAAATAAGTACGAACTTAAAGTTTTGACAATTTAACAAGTATTGTGTAACTGATTTTAATCGCATAAAAGATAATTTCATTATAATTTCACAAGTAAAAAATGAGACAAATATTTCAGATAAAAATAGATAGTGTGTCACTCAATCTATCGGATGCTTTAGGGGACTAAGTGTAATTTACTCAAACTTTAATTAACATTAAATGAAAGCATTTTTAGCATGTGTTAAAGACTTACTATTAGCACCACAATTAATATAACTTATTATTTCTTTCTTACTTTTCAGCACCACAATTTGAAGTAAAATGAAAACGTAGAATAAATAATAAAAGCAAGATTAGGAAGAACCTTTCAAATTAATTTGCTAATGTAATCTTATTTCATACAATGCATTTCTTATAATTAATCAAATAATTCGTAGTATTTTGTTACAGATAAATTTACTACTGAGAGAATATACATAAGAAACATCATAAAAATTGTAACAAATATATTATAATTAATTATAAAATTCGTAACTGACAACAAATGTGGGATAACTATGTTTTTTTAGAACACCTATTGATAATTACATTAGAATAATATATAATAAATTGAAATTTTATCTCTTAACCGATTATAACCACTCTAGCTACTGTTGTATAGTCTTTATTGAGAGTTTTAAGGTGTCAAATATTGCTGAAAACAGTGAATTATAATTTATTTTGTTGGAATTTTTCGTTGTTCATTTTCTTCTTCTTCAATTGAGATTATGTTTTAAGTTATTTTGTATTGGGCTTGATTTAGTTACAATAGACATCGCATGACTAATAGAATATCTCATCGCTATAATCTTCGAATGCCGTCCTTTTGCCACTTAACTTATAAAATAAGTAAAATATTTTTTTGGATATAATAACGTAGAGTTAGAAAGATTTGTTAGTATTATATTTTAATGAAAAAGCTTAAGCGTCAAAATATGAATCGGGAATGCTATGATTTAGAAGTACACTACAATAATATAATGCAACAAAATAACGTAGTTTTATACATATTTAAAATTGTTATCTTGGATTATTTGTTAAAGGTCAAAAGAGGAATAAAATAATCATCATATCTAGAGCCTGTTTACTTATTTGAATCTCATATATGATATCAAAAACGCTAATTTATTCGTCTGGAGAAAAATAAAAATTTTCAACTTCCATCTCTCTCCCTCTCTATAACTTGTCCTTCTTCTATATTCGTCTTTTATTTATGTAATTATCATTATTAATTACGAGAATGTGATCATTTATTCGTATCTACTATATCTTCTTTCCTAAAAAAAATACTCAAACAAAATCTTTATAATTATTCAATCTTTTATAATAAATCTCATCTTTTATTATATCTTTCTTTTATTATATTCATCATATCTCTTTTATAATTTTGACAACTAATAAACGGGTTGTTATGCTATAGCATTTTCGAATTAAAAAATAGTAGGAAGTTGTAGTATTTGTCCTAGGATTCCTTGAACTCTATTGGGCCACCATGTGGTCGGTCCCTGGTTTGCCACATTCTCGCATCCTTATACCCTTTTTCTACGATTAGGGCCCACGGGGCCCATCAAGTGCTAATGAGTCAAATTGTTTATTGCATAAGAGCAAGGTTATATATATATAGAGAGAGAGAGTAGAGATATTTCATTTTATTAAAATAAAAATTTCTTATTTTTTAATCAAATTTTAATGATTTAAATTATTTAATATATTTAAAATATATTTTTAAGAATATTCGTGAGAAATCAGTTCAAAAAAATATCAAAAAATAGTTGATCTAAATAGTTCTTTATAAATATTGATAGGAACAATTTTATAAAAAATTGGATGAATCAAGTCTTTCTGAATAATATTTTGAGTTGATTTCTCATGAGTACCCTTAAAAATATGTTTTAAAAATATTGAACGGTTCGGATCATCAAAAATTGATCAGGAAATAAGAGGCCCTTATTTTAGCAAAATGAGGAAGCTCTTAATAGAAGCTTACTATACACACACACACACACACACAGATATATATATATATATATATATATATATATAGTATGTATAATTTTTAATAAGGGATATCTTATTTAGTTAAATGCAAATCTCTTATTTTTTTTTATTAAATTTTAATTATCTGAATCATTTAATGCGTTTAAAACATGTTTTTAAAAGTATCAATAAGAAATCAATTCAAGATATTGTCAAAAAATGTTTGGTCAAGCAATTTTTTATAAAACTGTTTTTGTCAGTATTTTTGAAAAATTACTTGGATCAAGCTTTTCTCGATAATTTTTTAGCAAATTTCTTGTGAGTATTCTTAAAAATATGTTTTAAACACATTGAACGGTTCGAATTATTAAATTTTGATCAAAAAATAAGATGTCGCATTTTAGCTAAATGAGAAATTCCTCTTGTGAATGGAAGAGAGAGAAAAAAATAAGAAATTTCTCTTTATTATTTCTTAATCAAGCATTAATAATTTTAATTATTTAATATGTTTAAAATATACTTTTAAAAATATTCACGAAGAATCAACTAAAAAAGTATCCAAAAGAACTTGATTTAATTTTTATAAATATTGATAGAAAATATTTTTATAAAATGAAACACGAGATGTACCTTAAGATTGGACTACCGAACTGGTCAGTCGCATTTCCTCTTTCTTTCTTTTTTTTATCCTAGAAGGTAAATCTAATAAAATAAAATATTTTAATGGCTTCCGTTTTGTCACTTTGTTGGCGTGGCTTCAATTTAATTTTCCAATAATGGCGTAGCCGAAAATTAATTAATTGAAGACAGCCATTAAGTTAATTTTTAAAAAACTTCCAGTAGTCAACGATTGGATAAAAATTCAAAAAAAAAACTCAAGCCAAGAAAGAATTGTATTGTTATTTATTTAGGTTTTCAATTAATTATTATTATTATTATTATTATTATTTATATTTTGCTCAAAAAAATGGGGTGATTAATTTCCTGACAAGAATAATAAAAAAAATTAATAAAATTGACTCATTCAAAAAAATAATAAACAAATAATAAACGAGTCTTTATGACCAAGTTTACTTCTAAAAAAATTTAAATTTAGACTAATTTTTTTTGAATTATTAGTGTCTTTATATGAATTTATTTGTATTTTTTAGTTTTGCATCAGATTTTTATTATTAATTCATCTCGACGAGAGATTTTAACAAAGTAAAAAATATGAACTAATTTTATAAAAAAAATAAAAAAGATAAAAATATTCTAAAAATATCTATATGTATTGAATTATTTTCTTCTGTAGTAAATTTTTTTTATCTTTTGGGCATATATTATTTTAAGACGAATTAATAATTTATAAAAATTAAACGAATAATTAATAAATACAAAAAATTGAATAAAAATAAAAAATAATATACTAATTTAATTATGCCAAATTGAGAGACGCGTGTGCTTTTGCTGGGCCATGCTCCCTCCTTCCCCCCTGGCTACCCATACTTTAGAAAAATTATTAGTTGCTAGTGAGGTACGATCAGAGAGTGTCTTATGATTTTTAATCATCGCATAATCATGTTAATTGGATAATTAAGAATTCAAAAACAATAATATATTCTAATGCCAAACTAATGGGGAATTGTCTCCATAGAAAAAATCAAATGCATGTTACTTGATATAGATATAGGGGATCAATTTGACCTAATATAAATACCAAATTGACTATATATTCAAGGAGGTTATATAGATTAAAATTTTACAATTTTGGATTAAACATGAAACAAATATTTAATCCCTTAACATATCTTTGAAGATTATATATCTTTTTACTATTAATTCCGTCAACCAAATTATGCTTTAATTATTACCTAAACCAATTGCTCACATAAGTTTAAAAAGAAAAAAAGAAAACTACTTCAACTTGCGATTTTTTTTATATATTCTTTGATACTTTTTGGATCTATATCTAATTTTATTTTAAAATCTAATTACTGGCAATAAGTGTGCAGATTAATTTTCTAAGTTCTTTAATATTACTCAACTGTTCTTAAAATGTCAAAAGAACAAAACGTTTCTGGAAAAATAAAAATAAAATTTATTTCAAGAATTACAAAATTTAACAAACTTATCACTTATTTCTTGTGTTTTTTTTAAGGATCATTTCCTAGTTATGTAGAAACAACAATACTTTTAATTTTTGTACAAATATAATATGTTGATTTTCATTGAGTGTTCGTATGTAGGCAATTTGTATTTATTACAATTGGAACAATAAAACTCTGTATTTTTTGAATTTTTATTGTGTTCCTTGTCATGCCCATGTCCTCATTTGTTTATAATTGTTGTATCGCATATTCGTCTCTACGATTGAATCTGTGGTAGGTCAGATACGCAAGTCAATGGGTTTTCGGCCCATGAGCACGCTCTCAACCTATCTATGCTAGGATTGAGCTAGGCTAGGCCCAAATATGGATCCCACTGTTGTTGGGCCAAGAGGTTTGACAAAGCCACATGATGTGCCTCTATCGGTGCTGAGCACATGACATGTCAGGTTTGGTCGAATCTCCACTCGATCAGCATTCCACATTGGGTTGAAGATCTCTCAAGTTACAGCCTTTGGTCGTGCCGCCGAAGGCTCTACGCTCACACAACCACGTGAAAACGTACCACCTATGTTGTGGGTAGTTGTCTGGGAAGACGTAGGGAGGAAGCAGTTGTAAGACACGCGGACATGTCCGTCCGATTTGCACGGACATGGGATACGTGGTAGAAATGTCGTGATTTGCAATCCACGACGCAACATTTTCGGTTGGTGTTCTCGAAGGTCCGTTGAGGATTCACTTTATAGGTACTCTAAGGGCACATCAAAGTTATCAATCTCGCACCGGCGTACCATTTAATACACACACACACACACACGTATATATTAAATAATATTTTGTAACAAAAAATTCATATTGGACATGTAAAATAAAACCTTATAACTTTAAACAAATCACCCAATATAAAAAGAGATGATTTTAGTCTCAATTGATGTGTAATTATCCAAAATTTGATCAATTGAAATTTTTTTAAAAAACATTTGTGGGCCGGTACGGTACCGACTAGGACAGACCAGAACATGCCAATAGGGTGGCCGAAACAGTACCAGAGTGGGCCGGCACTACTACAAGATCAGTACAGTACAAGACAGATAACATTGTTCTTAGGTACACGAACAATACACTCTCAAACTTTCAAGTTGTTTTTCCTCTCTCTACAAAAGCTAATTTAAATATCAGAGTGTTCGTCGAAAATCCAACTTCGTTGGTAACATAGTTTAGAGTACGAAGATTCATCGAGAAGATAAAGAATGAGTTTCCAGACTCCATAGCATGCGTGCTTTTTCTCATGTAGATCACATCATTAGATAAAACTTTACCAAACATAGTCAAACCCCATAAAGTATAGTTCAAGCTTTAAGGGAAAAACTTAGCAAGTTTTAAAATATAATCTTTAAGTTTTCTACACAACAACCGATCACAAATGAGGTTTTAACTAGTTATAGAGAGTCAAGCTCGAGTTACTTGGTTCACATTGAAGATAGCTGCCAACAAATACAAGATCTCACAATCAAAACCCACAAAAAAAAGGAGAAAAAAATAAAAATAAATAATGATGATGTTAGCATAAAAGCAATATAATTCAAAAGAACTGTATTAAGTCTATCTTTCTGATACAAGAGGTTGATTTTAGCCCCTGGATTGTGGAGGAATTTGTGGGGAGAACATAAAAGTAATTAATAAACTATCCAAACCTAACTACTTTATACCTACTTTTCCACTTTGCAAATCCTTCCAATAACCAAAATCCAAACAGAGCCTTATAAGTCAGGACATGATCATCATGTTATTCACATTATCATATGGAACCAGCTACCAAGATACCAAAATTTGCCACTTGCAGCCAGAATGTACAACTCATTCATCTCCCGGGGGAAAAATTATTGCGTGCTACGAGGGCACAACCATGTGATGTTCCAACACCCTCCACTACAACATATTCATGTCGGATCCAATACTAAGTGTATAGACTCCATATAAATGTGTAATAGTGAAGGTGTTAGGACACCACGTATCGGTGCCTCAACAACAGTAGGACCCTTGCTTGCTGACATTTAGTTAGACTCATTGACCAAAGTTCCAAGAACCACATTAAGGTTTTGTTTGGATCATGGATTTATGGAGCTTTTATGGAAAGAGAAAAATGTAGAGGAAAAAGGAAATGATGAAGATAAGAAAAGGACTTGAGAAGTACATGATACACACATCTTCAATATCATAAGCTTGAGAGTCGACACCAAAAGTTACATCAAATAGCCAGTAAAAGCAGGAAAGAAAGGAAGAGGAAAATCAGTTCCAGCCTAAACAGTATAAACAGGAAACCAGGATAGTAAATGTATGATAGTGTGGCGGCACACCAGAATCAGTTGAACAATAAAGCAGCACAAATGAATCACTTCCATTTCTTGAAACTCGTGAACTTTTTTAAGTGTTTGCCGTGCTTGAACTTACCATGCTTAAACTTTTTCCATTGTCTGCCGTGCTTGAACTTACCTTGCTTGAACTTTCCATGGTGATGGTGACCATGGGATGAATGATGGTGACCATGTGACAGGTGATGAGCCCCATAAGCAACAGCCCCAGCAGCAACAGCCCCAGCTACCAGTGTTCCCATACCAGGTCCATGGCCGTGGCCTTTTTCTATTGTTAGCATAAGAAAGAAAATAACCAACAAAGGAAGAAAAGCCCCAAGCTACAACTAACAAACAGTATTCTGAGCCTGTCTAACGCCTCGCTGATTCGAAATTAACAGATGCCTTACTTTGGAAGGGAGTGGATGCACAAAGGTGGTGGAGAAATGAAACCATGATAATACGCTATATGGCCTATGAAGCATGGGCAACTAAAACGCATGTTGCACGCGTACCGGGAGAATTTTAGTTATTGGTACTTTGCATGGTAAACCTGCATTCGTACTATGCAAAAAGCATATCCAATTTTATTTTCTCAAATACACAAGAGATACCCTATTTATAACCAAGTCATACCCAGCCGCAATAGAACTTCCTTTTATGCACGAGGAAGCTATCTAGATGGGAGCATGCCTTTAGAATTAAGATTCAGTGTGTTGTTTCTGTAATCTAATGGCGTGAGAAATTTAGTTTATATCTTACTTCCGTACTTGTAGTGCATAATTGTTCATTGCTTCTTTAATATTACTTGTAGTGCATTGCTCCAAATTCAATCTTTTTTTTACAGCTGTATCTCAGACTTACACGTGTGCATAGACTTCCAAATTTGGATCTCTTATTTTGCTCCTCCTCTCAGCTATTGGGATGAAGGGGAGTTCTACAAAAATTTTGGAACCAATACTCAACCTAAAATGAAGACTTCTGCTTCTGATTAAAACCTCCCCGGTGATAATTTTAGAACTGTTCAATCATTTGTTGCCGGTGGTGATACCATCCACCTTTAACAAGTCACATGATACCAATGCTCTTTAACTGCAATATGGGCATTGGAAAAGCATATACTCAGTATGTCCCCTTTAGTGGATCTTTTGTAGTCAATTATGGATTTCATTCACCAAACACTGGCTTTCATGACTTTCACAATTATTTCCTTTGAAAGAAAGAGTTAACAACTACAAACGCCAACTCATCCCATCCCACTTCCCTCAACATATCACAAGAAAAAAGGATCAAAGGGCCATGAGTCCTTTACAAGTGAAGCACCAACAAATAATTAAAAAAACATATCCCAATAAGGACCTTCTGAGCGGGGTAATCACAATTCTATGGGGAAACATATCCTAAAAACAGCTTTAAGGACTTCTCACACTGTGGCACATACCTGAGATATGTGGAGCCGATGGAGCTGCATAACCTGCTGGAGGATATTCACCCTGGGAAGGGTATGGTTGAGCCGGTGGATATTCACCTGGGGGAGGATAAGCAGGCGGATATGCACCTGGAGGAGGATAGGCTGGTGGATATGCACCTGGAGGAGCATAAGCTGGCGGATATGCACCTGAGGGAGGATATGCTGGTGGATATGCACCGGGGGGAGGATACACTGATGGTGGGTAGCCACCTGGGGGAGGATATGTTGATGGTGGGTAGCCACCTGGGGGAGGATAAGTTGATGGTGGGTATCCCCCAGGAGGAGGATAGCCATCTGGTGGGTAACCCTGAGGGGGATATCCCTGTGGAGGATATCTTCCATCCATTTTCCTTCAACTTGAAATTGATGAACTGAAAAGGTAAACAGAATGCATTAGGACAAAAAAGAATTCTCTTTGGAGCCAAAAGTGTATCTTATGGTGTCAGAATGTAAAATCTAAAGTGATAGTCTCCACATAAAATGCCTTAATGGTTATTTTTCCCTCTATGAATGAATGCCAAGAGAAATCTCCATTTCAAAGCTCCTTAAATGTGAAGTTCATTTGGAACAAGTATAGAACATTAGAACTCCATCACAATTTTCTCTTCTGTGGAGCAGTTCTCCATACTGAGGCATTGACCAAAAGTGGATCAGAAGTAGAAACTCAAGATAGTTCCTCTCTTTACAAATCCTCAAAGCCGACAAAAGTAGAATCTCGAGATAGTTTATGTTTCTAACCACATTTAGTTCGACAAAAAAAAAAAAAGATTGTTTTGAACACATTAAAAGTAAAGGCTTGCAGTAACAAGTGAAGCATGGTGATGATATTACCTTTTAAAATATTGTCTTCACAAAAAAGTGAGAATTATGTCCAAAAAAGCGTCGGTGTAATTTTTCCTTAAAACGGTGCATCAAGGAACTATTTCAAAACAACTTCGACGTGCTAACGGAAATTGTGATCAATGCACAGGCCTAAAGGAATCAAAACATGCATATCCATTATCTAATATTCTCACCAATAAAACTCCCACACCCATCACTCCCACCTGACAATCAGAAAGATAAACCTATGTCTACATGGATTATCACATAAAAAACTTCTTATATATACGTATGCAGATGTATATGATCAGTAAACATCAACAGATACATAAATTCATACTTAATCTCATAATTTCATATAGGCACTATAGTGGGCCGGGTCGGCATCAGGTTTGGGCTGTAACCTGGATCAGGTCTGGGCTGTAACCTGGATCAGGTCTGTTAGTACTAGGTTTAGCTCTCCGTAAACCCTAATGGGCCTAGGTTGTGAGGGCCCATTAGGTTAACCCTAATTCCATTGTTTAATTATAAATAAACACCCCAACACTCAATACAAGTGTGGGTTTTTCCCCTAACATAGTATCAGAGCCGTGTTAAAAAAAAAAACCCCTAACATTTGCTCTCTTCGGCGTCTCCGCCGCCCTCCTTTTCTGCCGTCACCCGTCTCTGGCAACCACTGCTGGCGCCTACTGTTGCCGGTTTGGTTGGTTCACCACTGATGCTGCTTCTGATCTACTCCTTTATCGCTGCTACTTCCGACCTACTGCCCTCCTCCGCTGCTACTCCGTCATTCACTCTGCCATTTGCCTCTACTACTGTTGTCCCTTTTGCCTCGCTGCTCTGGTATTATGACTGCTTGATTTGTATTTCTTACTACTTCATGGTTGCAATTCTGTTCTGGTTGCTTTGATGCACTGATCTGGTGACTGGTGTTTCGTTGGGCGGCTATAGTTGTCACGGGAGGGATCTGTTTTCTTCTATTTTCTCTCATAGTCATGTCGACTACAGATTCTTCGCCCACAGATCCTCCACCGTCACCATCTGTTTCGTCCGCCCAGCCTGTGGTGGCTTATGAGCCCCCCCTCCCCCCCCGGCCTCAGATCTTCTCCTCATCTACTTGACTGGTGGAAACCAAGCTTACTGGCCTGTCCACTTATATTTTATAGCGGAAGAAAGTTCTGAAATCTCTTCAAGGCATGGATTTGGACTCACGTCTGACGGAGAGTGCTCCTCCTGAGACTTCTACCGTTCTTGGCTCCGGGATGATACCCGACTGTTTACTTTACTGCTGAACTCCATAGATGAGTGTTGAGATACCGATCTCCAATGCTGATATTGTGCGAGAGATTTGGCAGTCCTTGATCGATACCTACTCCACCGCCAATGATCTGTCCTGCCTGTTTGATGTGATGAAGGGTTTCTTCCAACTCACGCATGAGAAAAAAACTCTTCAGGAGCACTATGCTGGGTTCAAGACTCTTGCAAATGAGTATGACCGATTGCTCCCTTTCACTTCCAACCTGACAGTGTTTCGTCGCCAGTGCAATCAGAATATGGTCGTTTTTTATTTAGCCAGTCTTGGTGGTGGTGACTGTGAGGTTGCTTGGTCCTAGATACTTGCAGGGGCGGATATTCCATCTCTCCCGGAGGCCTTTCGCTGTATATGTCGCTTAGCGAGTCACTCTAAATCTTGTACTGTGCCCACTGAATCCGCTGATAGGGTTACCTGTTTTTCTTTCCCGGGTGGGGCCTGTGGCAGCCGTCGGGGCTGGGGCGGGCGTACAGGTGGTCGTACTGACTCTCTAGAGACTCGCACTTGTCATCATTGTGGCGTTGTTAGCCACATTCTCCCGCAGTGCCCCCAGTTGGGCTCTAAGCCTTCTTCTATGGCTCATGTTGCCACTGCGCTTGCCTCTCCTTCCGAGAATCACATAGTCCATATGTCCGATGCTGAGTATGACCAGTACACAGTCCCCTATGCTTGCTTCCCCTGCTGTTGGTACTTTTATTATAGGTAACTCTACAACTTGCATGGTTACTCTGTGCACTTGGGTTATCGACTCTGGTGCTTCAGGTCACATGACTGGGACTACAGGTATTCTCTCTGAGTATTCTCCTCTTACTGGGACTGGACAGGTTACAGTGGCCAATGGTTCTTTTCTTGACATTCGAGGTTTTGGCATTGCGACACCCACTTCCTCGTTGACCTTGCAACATGTGTTATGAACCTTGGGCTCCCCTTTTAATCTGCTTTCAATTAGTTGCGTTACTAAAGATTTAAACTGCTCTGTAACATTTTTTTCCTGATCATTGTGTTTTTCAGGATCTAGTGACGAAGCAGACTATCAGTAAAGGGAGTGTTACAGGGGGCCTTTATGTGCTTGATCAGCCGGTTGCCTGTGCCGGGCTCACTTCCTCTGCCTATGATGCTCATTGTCGTCTGGGTCATCCCTCTTTAGCTAGTTTACAATCTTTATGTCCTGAATTTATTTCTCTTTCTCATTTATCTTGTGAGTCCTGTCATTTAGCCAAACACCACCGTGCCTTTTATCCTATTCGTACTAATAATAGAAGTTTTATTCCTTTTGCTCTTGTCCATACTGATGTGTGGGGGCTGTGCCCCGCCCCGTTACTACACCCTTAGGCTACAAATATTTTATGACATTTGTGGATGACTATTCTCACTTTACTTACACTTATCTCTTGAGAGCTTGCTCTGAAGTATTCTCTGTTTGGAGTTCTTTCTTCTCTGAGATCCGCACCCAGTTTGGTCATACTATTCGTGTCCTCCGTAGTGATAATGGTAGGGAATATGTACCCCATTGGTTTCAGGAACATTTGTCACACCATGGCGTTGTTCACCAGACATCTTGTCCCGACACCCCCCAACAAAATGGGGTTGCCGAACGCAAGAATCGTCATCTCCTAGACACTGCTCGTGCTCTCTTTTTTCGCACGGGTGTTCCCAAACGCTTTTGGGGTGATGTCGTTCTCACCGCTTGTTATCTCACTAATCGTTTACATTCATCCGTCCTTCATGGTGTCACCCCCAGTCTGTCCTCTTCCCTACTCTCACTCCCTATAATCTCTCTTTTCACTTGTTTGGGTGTCTTTGTTATGTTCGCGATACTCGCCCTAGTCTGTCTAAATTAGATCCCCGTTCCCTCAAACGTGTCTTCCTCGGGTACTCCAAAACACAGAAAGGGTACCGGTATTTCTCCCCATAGCTGCGTCGGTATCTTACCTCTCGGGATGTCGCGTTTGTCGAGACTGAGTCCTTCTATCCTCTCACCTGTGTCTCTTAGTCTCCCTCTCCACCGGATGACTTTCTTGTCTCTCTTTCCCCTCTCCCCGCCCCTCCAGAGCTGCTCCCGGTCCCAGCACACCCCCGTCAGGCTCCCCCTACTGAGATAGTCTCTTTGTTGCCTGACCCAGCCTCCTCCTCTGAGGCTTCCCCTGCGCCACCCAGCTGTCCCTACCGCTCCTGTCATAATCACCCTTGTATGTTACCTCCTACCATGGTTTGGCGGCTCTTATTCACTCCTTGATTGTTAGCTTAGAGTCTATGCTCAAGCCTCATACTCTTGGTGAGGCTTTGGCCCATACCAGCTGGCGTGCTGCTATGGAGGAAGAAATGCATGCCTTGGAGGCTAATCATACTTGGGAGCTTATTGCTCTCCCACCTGCCAAAAAGGCTATCAGCTGCAAATGGGTCTACGCCGTCAAAGTGCATCCCGATGGCTCTATTGCTCTACTAAAGGAGCTTATTTGCTCTCCCACCTGCCAAAAAGGCTATCGGCTGCAAATGGGTTTACGTTGTCAAAGTGCATCCCAATGGCTTTATTGCTTGACAAAAGGCTCTCCTTGTGGCCAAAGGTTATGCCCAAACCTATGGTGTTGACTACTTTGAGACTTTCTCCCCAGTAGCCAAAATGGCCTTACTCCATCTCCTTCTGTCTTTGGCGGTTACTTATTCTTGGCCATTATACCAGCTGGATGTGAAGAATGTTTTTCTCCACGGTGATCTCACTGAGGAGGTATATATTGAGCAACCACCCAGGTTTGTTGCTCAGGGAAAGGAACGCAGTGTATGTCAGTTTCTCCGCTCTCTTTATGGGTTAAAGCAGTCTCTCAGGGCCTGGTTTGGTCAGTTCAGTCAAGTGGTTACTAGTTTTGGGTTGATACAATCTGCGAAGGATCATTCGGTCTTCTATCGCCACCTACCCTC